>OY365806.1:70245411-70257911 GCA_959347315.1 Bimastos eiseni | reverse complement strand
ACTACAATACAATTCTATTTTCAACTATTTTAAAACTGTAGTAGTTGATGCCAACTTAAACCTGAATTGTCACTGAATGGCTGAATGGCCAGACAAAAATTCTCAAATACATTACAATTACAGATGAATGTGATTCCCATTTCAAATGACTGTTTCCCTCAGACAACATTCGTCCTCGTCCCTTGATTCCGCTTCCGCCTCCAACCGGCAATCGACAGAAGGTCCTCGTCGAAGGTTGGTAGGAAGGGCACAAAGCGGGTCCAGCGGTGGCGCCTCAGGGTGGGTGTGATGAGGGGGATGTCGTAGATCGCCTGCACCCTCTCTTCGTGGGCCTCTGCTGACGTCACTTCCTGTGGTCGGGTCTCGTCGTGTAACATCTCACGCCACTTTATCAGACCACGCTCATGGTCGGTTCCTGCTCAACGATATTATTATTATTATTATCGTCATCGTCATCGCCGTCATCATCGTCATCATCATCGTCGTCGCTGTAATCGTCGTCGTCTTCAGATATTGCCTTGTGCCTCTTGAGAACAAAACGAGGAGAACAATGATGATGATTATGACCACGATTGCTATTTATATCAGCAGTATAACAACAACCACGAAGACGAGGACGACGACAACAGCTTAAGCAAAAATCACACCGACAATAACAACAGCAATGATAATTATATAATTATGGAAGTAGCAGCATGAGAAGTAGTAGAAATGTATAAATGGTATTTGTAGTAGCAGTAACAGTAGCTATGGTAGTAGCGGAAGTAGCAGTTGCAGTAGTAGAATGGATGTAGTGAAAGTAGTGATAGATTGTCCAGTGAATTTTGGCAGGCGGAACGCCCCGGAACGTCGTTCCGGAACCTTTTTTGACTGAAAAAATTAACAGTTTCAATTTCTTACATTATAAAATTGATAGGTAATAGATTGTTGTGGTTGCGCCATATAAATTCATTTTATTTTGTAGCTATTTATAGCATAATTTCTGTCGACAATACAGATGCGTTTCGGCACATTTTCTGCTAGAAAAACACTGGTGTTAGCCTAGCAATAAATAATACCTTGAATCGTGTTATCGAGTACAAATCCCGCCAGTCCTCCAACGAACATGCTTGTACTCAATAGAACCGTCAGAATTTGATCAACGACAGGAGAACCTGCAATAAGAAAGGTAATCTGAAAAGAGAAGAACTTATTTCCGATCTCACGCGAACCAAATTTGGCTCATGAAACCGAACTCTGACCCACTACATGTACCCAGAGGCGTAGCTATAGAAGGGGCAGAGGGAGACACGTGTCACCGGGCGCCAAGTTGGAAGGGGCGCCAAAATGATGGATAAAAATTTTTTTCTTTATGCAAACTAATTTATCCAAACTAAGCTAATAGGGTAAAATTTTGGCGCCTAATATCCAATTTCCACATTACAAACAGGTTGTCAAGGACGACTATGGCGCCCCATCCTCACTGATCAGTGACCACAAAACTAACTAGAGCTCATAAGGGGTGACATAAAACTCATGACGTATTTCTAAATCTACGCATTTCACTGCAAATTATTCTAACAATTTCTTTTTCAAAATATTGCAAGCTGTGAGCTGTCATTCAGCAAATTGTGGATAATTGTGTCGTATTTGCGGGATTCAATGGGACAATGTTGTCTCAGCGATATTACTCTACGTAGAATCGCTGTATAGAGCGAATAAACTGGTGCCCAACGCTTATACTTATAACTGTTTGGTTTATGAACTGGGTCACAAGTGGATGGAGGAGACAACGAGGAAGACCAAGGAATAATTAGCGGGACATGGTCTCAAACGATCTCAGTAACGGAGGAATGACTTGGGAAAGACCAGTGAGGCTGCCAAGGACAGAGGAGTGTAGGGGAGCTGTGTCGACCAATTTACTGACAGCACAAGAATGGTAAATGGATTAATGTCGATTAAAAGAAATTGCGAATATATAACGTCATCTAAAAACGATTTAAAGGTGTCTAAATCGACACTAGTTCACAAAAGAAAGTTTATGGCCTGCAGTAAATTGATTGTGAGTCAGACAACGTTGTGAAACTGGACGTACAAACCTGCCTAGGAAGGTAAAGAACAAAAAATTAGTTGATAAAAATTACGAACTAACGGCTTAAAAAGCCAAATTCGTGAAATTTGAGAAGCATTCATCAGAGTCGCAAACGGTACCTTTTTTACCGATTTAAAGCGTCTGTGTAATTGCGGTCACTGTGGTGCAAACCTAGTTGGACGATGAACATAAACATATACCCTCCTCTGAGCTCTGACCTCCCTCTGACGGGTAAAAAGCGCTATAGTGCTGTAGAATTCGTCCGTTTTATAATAATGGCGAGTCAAATGCAAGTCCGCATGAAGTTCTATAGACCTGTGTGTATGATGCCTTTGTGAGCGGTGATGTACTGAGGCAGAGTAAGTCCAAAGAAAAAAGAGAAGCCAATGATGAAGAGATTTCGAGATGAATTCAGATCAACGAACTGAAGGTTGGAGATTCCAACGGCTGTTATCATTCCTGAAAGCAAAGATCACGCAATCAGTTTAGTTCACAATATGGTTTATATAACGGCATTTGTCAAAGAAGATAAGGCTACAATGCTACATGTAGGTTGAACCGAGTTTGAATTTCTTTCCGAGTTCGAGTTTCGAATATTAAAAAAAATTCTTATTCTCCTGATTTTTAGTTATGCAGTTTGCACAACTTTTATGAATTTTTGGCTTGCCTTAGTTTACAATAGGAAAATGTACTAGTAAGCACCATTGAAAACAGTATTTATGTTTCTAGTTAAATCGATTGCCGTTTTGTAATTTAATAAATCCGATTTTCGTTTCAAAACAGAAAATTGGAAAGGCTAATACTCGAATCGTTTGTTCGAGTCCGAGTAATGCCAAGTATTGCGAAATTCGGTCGAAGGCGAGTTCAGAACCGAGTTTCGCTTCATCCCCACGCAAAACACGTTCTATCGAATTGTTTAGTTTTGCGTTGTAAATAAATTACGACTTTTTAATTATCCAGAGTGATAAAAATTAAGAGATCAACTTGAGCTACATAAACACAATATTACTTGTATGTGAACAAAGAGCTAGCGATTTTCATTCAACGCATAATATTATCCAGACCCAAGCAACGATCGTCAATGCACTCCAGTTTTCTTGTTATTAAATCTAATTTTATCTAAGCTACGCTGTACCTAAAGTACAGACATTTACAACTAAAATATAATTTTACTCTGTAGTCATTTTCTTTGGTATTTAAAAGTCAATTTTCATTATTTTCTCACCGCACATGACGATTAAGAGACCGCCAGTAATGGGGTCGGGAATCGTGAGAAAGATGGCTCCGAATTTTCCAATGATACCAGATATCAACATGATAACAGCACCGATCTGAAAAACCCTGAGACTGGCTGCCTGTTCATAAAAACCGCAAAAAAGAATCGAGAAATAACAATTATAGAGCTAATAAGACAATACGAGTACTTACGGGGGACATAATTAATGCTAACACTAATAAAGCTAATCTCAGTTATTTCTTCGTTCAATGAGTTACGGTTCTCTATGGCAAGTTGCAGTACTGTAGCAAGTGGCAGCTGCTGTAGCAGTAGCATTGGTAGCAGTAGGGAACAGTAGTAGTAGTAGTAGTAGGAGTAGTAGTATGGGAAGTAATAGTGGGGGAAGTAGGTGGAGTAGTAGTAGTTGTAGTAGTTGTAGTAGTAGTAGGAGTAGTAGTAGGAGTAGTAGGAGTAGTAGTAGTAGTAGTAGTAGTAGTAGTAGTAGTAGTAGTAGTAGTAGTAGTAGTAGTAGTAAGCTATCAGTTGTGACAGTAGTGGACCCGCCATTTGCAATACTTTCAGTTTAGACCTACTGTGCGATATTTTGCTAACTGATGAAAGATATTTGTTAGTAATGACATTTTGACGTCATTTGTGACAGAGCAGAGAGCTATTGTGTGTAGATATCATGAAGGGGCGCATTATGATTGTTCGATTAAATTACATAGTAGTCGCAGTAGTAGTAGTTAGGTGGCAGTGGTTGTAAGTTAGCTGTAGTTAGTATTTGTGAGGTATTGAATTGAATTTATCCGCCTTTGATGCAGCGCCCCTTCGTGGCGACTACTCAGTGACGCTCCCGATCCAAGTTCGACCATAAGGAATAGTCTCGAGGTGTTCTGAAAGTAGCAGCAGTAATAATAATAATGAATAAGAATAATAATAAATATAATAATAATAATAATAATAATAATAAAAGTAATATTACTAATAATACTAAGTTATAATAACAATAATTATGATTAATAACAATAATAATAATAATAATTATAATAATAATTATAATAATAATTATAATAATAATAATAATAGTAATATTAATTATAATAATATTATTATTGAATAATAATAATAATAATAAATAATAATAATAAATAATAATAATAAATAATAATAATAAATAATAATTATAAATAATAGTAATAAATAATAATAATAATAATAAAAGTACTAATACTAATAATACTAAGTTATAATAATAGTAATTATGATTAATAATAATAATAAATAATAATATTAATAATAATTATAATTATAATAATAATTACAATAATAATAATAATAATAATAATAATAATAATAATAATACAGCTAATATTAGTATTAATAATGATAGCGGTCGTACCTTGGTAATACCAATGGCTCCTATGTTTTCACTGTAAGCTGTCGTTGCTGTGACAGATCCAAAGGCTCCGGCGATCAAGCACCCAATTCCATCAACGCCAACACCTGTTAAATGAACGGACAGATACAAAATAATTATGATTGCATACATTTAAAAAAAAATTTAAATGAGCGAACATGCCTGCTTTCATCTTTTCATGCAATGCCTACTTACTTACTTGAATTCTGGAACTCCAATAGCGATTAATTTAAGAATATTTTACCGGATAAATCCATTCTTGAATGACCCATTGCGTCATCGAATCCGGGACTATTTTTAGCCGCGTTACATTAAATTGCCAAGCCTCAATATTGATAGTCCATCCTTCTACACCCATGAATCTTTAAGCGGAAGCAGTGGAGATCCCAGTGTTCAGTTTGGACAATTTACCTTAACTTCGGCTTGCTGTGGTCGCCAGTCTCTTCGCTAGGCCTCTAGAGGCGACTTTCCAGTTCCACAGGTTCATACCGCCACCAGGCAAATTAGAGCTTTTGCAACTGACGACCTCAGTGTTTGGAACAACCTCCCATCTGACCTGCGCTCTCTCCCACGCGACCTGTCTGCCACTTTCTATGAAATTCTTAAGACTTTCCTTTTTGACCAGGCCTGGGTCGGGAGCGCCTCTGAATAGTTAGGCGCTATATAAATTGCATTGATTGATTGATTGAATTTACAAATGCGTGGGCCAATCACTGGCTACTAATTCAGCTTACTTCGCACTGTTTCGCTGACTGTTGTGATATTATTCGTTTATAATGACCTTTAACATTATTTTGGTTAGCGTCTGAGTAGATATCTCGAAAAGGCGCCATACAAACGTTTGATTACATAACATTACAAATGCGCGTTTTAAAACCTGCTCAAGTCTAATTTGTATCTCCTTAGTCGGGTTGGAAGCCCCTCTGAGTAGCTACTTGAAGAGGCGCTATGAAAATTACTTAAACGGAAGAATGAAATACGGTGTGAGAATAAAACAATACCTCGGTTGATGGCGTGCATGGGAGGAGGGGGCACCTGTGACATCCGCGCGCATGCGCAGTAGTTTCCCAGCGTCTCGACGGAGGAAGCGAGAACTGCGGACAACATCCCGAACACAGAGGCTGCACTGACCGTTGGCATACCCCACTGACCTGACGGAGCAGAACAAAAGGGGTAGCCTGCGTATTGTGTCAAAATTATATAAGAACAGCCGGTATTTGGATAATAATGAAATCATTCACTAATGGTCTTTTTCTATGCTACACGACTGATGGTTTCCGATATTTCGTAACAATGAGAATAACGTTGTGACGGTAAAACTGACGACGGTAATTTATAGATTCGTGCAGCAGCACCATCCTACGAAAGTCTAAATCGAGTCGAGGGGCTCTTGGTGCTGTCCTGTACGATTACAAGTATAATGATTGTTAACATAAATTCCATTATCTAGGAAAACAATACATAGACCCTCCATAAACTAAAAGAGTCATCACTTGTGAGCCCATGCACTCACTCACGCAGAGCCGAATCAAGCAACAGATCCCAACGGATCACAGCTGATCGATAGAGTCATGCTCGGAGTCACTTAGCCAGGCTGCGTCAAGGCTGTGGGATTAACACATGGAGATATTGTTTTAGAACAATGAGAAATCTCCAATTTCTCTTCAAGGAAATTATCCTTCAATTTATATGGATAGCGATGAAAAATCCCTAATATTGTATAATAAAAACTACCCGTTAATTTGTTAGGGTAACGAGGAGAAATTACTTTTCCATCTTAAAGGAAATTATCCATTAATTTACCTGGATATTGAAATCGAAACCATGGAGCATTGTGCAAGATATCGAAGGTTAGGTCACTGGAGTCGTCAGCTTCCTTTAAGAAGACGTGAGCGGCATTAAGAATTGCGTATATTCCCCATGTTATCATTATGGCAAGAGTGATCTATTAAAGACAGTCAGAAAATTCGTGTAAACCTTATAATTGAGGAAAAATGGAGGCGAAAGTTAAGAGAAACACCGTGAACAATGCAAATGGACTGAATGAAGAAAGAGGGTTACAGCAAGTTGAAAGAAAGATCTGGAAAACATAGAATGCGTTGTGAATGACGATATCAGACGTGCGAACCTGTCTAGGAGAGCCGATGGGCTCGATAAACAAAAGAAGATGGTTATGTATTAAATATAAGCAATAATCATGTCTCATTAAAAATAAGAAAAGATGTTGCCTACATTAGATTATAGATTATGAATATAATGAACAATTCAAAGTTTAGAAAAAAAGTTTACTAAGGACGTTTAAGTGTGGAAAGCGCTAAATGGCTAACTGGAAACAGACGGAAGAACGGAAATCCTTCCTTGACGCAACCGACTCCACGCTCAAAACGAAAACAAGGAATGTTGATGTTCTTCGTGTATTGAGAAAAGGCAGCGATCAACACAATTGTCCTAGAAAGCGATAGTATTTGAAAATTTATATCTATGAAAAATTTCGACAAAATACATATATAGGTTACAGATTACACTAAATTTGTGGAGATATAAATCTAAATCGCTATAAAAACGAGCTTTCTTGACGCCTAGCAAGCATTTGATTGTGGATAATAAAATCTGATCATAATGGACAAGGCATTCCTTGGTGGGGCACCACGTGCAGCGTCCATTGCACTGAGTCTCGCTAGATGGATTGAGAGTCTAACGATGGATTATGAGACCTTTTTGGGTGAATTAAGAGTTTAAGGAGATATGGTAGTTCGAAAATAATTATGTTAAGTTGACACAACCACTCTCCTGCTTTCGCTTATGAGAAAAATCAGACTAAAAAATGCGAATAGATGTTCTGAATTATTCTTACCGTTCATTTAGTATGATACAGCTAATAAACCAATTGTTGCACCATCTGTCTTGCTAACTAATTGCTTAATCAGTAAGTCAACGTACACGAGCGCGATCCACCACTGCTTGGCCGCGAGCTTAGAGGCCGTATCAAAGAGAGCGAGCCCAGCCAGGGCGATAGGTGGAGCGATCGCCAGAGGGCCAATGAAGCGCAGCATGACTCCTATTATACCAGTGAAACCGATGACGACTTGGAAGAGAGAAGCCACCATTATGGCTCCTTGGATCTGAAAGAAGAAGAATGCGTTATTGATTAAGAGCCGAATAAACGGCACCACATGAAATTTTCGTGTAATAATAATTATTAGTTGTTTAGTGACAGCATTATAAACCCATCAAAAGGTCAATAGAGATATCGCAACATTACTAATAGCTCTATTTATTCGACGACAAATTATGGCTGCCTGGGACATTCGCCACTGCTATTGTACTGCTAATTGTTCATTTAGAACATTACAGCCACTGCAATTCGCACTATGGTGGAAGGTTACCGACCTCTCGGATTCTTGGCTGCCAAATATCGTCACCGCACGTTGTGTTGGTGTCAGAAACTAATATGGAAGTGGGATCAGTCGAGTTACTCGGTTCGCAATCTGCACAGACAAAATCGTCAGAGGCACTGAGCCGTGAATGTTGTCACTTTGAAAAACTCAGCCAAAAGATTAATAAGTTCATGCCATCAAATTATCTCTTCATTTAGCAAATGCTCCGTAAGATATGATTAACAGACAAAGACAAAGGATGAAAGGTCTTCTTTGATAAAAATTTGAATTAATTTTAAAACAGAGACAGTTTTCATGGAACAAAACCCGTGACGAAGGTCTCATGTGTGTCTCCATTATCAAACTGGTCAAAACTGTTTTAAGGTTAATTATAAGTATTATGATTATAAGTAGAGAACATTTTCATTCGATGGCGGTGCACTAGTGTATTATGATGAATTTGCCAATGAGCAGCAGATGAGTGTGATTCTGTAATAGAAGTCATGATTACGTATTTATGTAGCTCCCTTTACGCTGAACTCTTCAAAGACACTCTCGACCAAGCGACAAAAATCCAGGATCGATGCACAAATTGACTTCCAAAATCTTAAGGAACACATTTTAGTAGGTAAGAATTTTAATTTTTGACCTTCGCTTATTAGACTCACATCTTGCAAAGTACGTTTCGCAAGTGGCTAATGGTGAATATATTTACTTCTCTATTTACATAGGTAAGACAAAGACAAATGAGCTCAGGTCATAAGATGAGAAAAAGTCTTTTTCAGAAAGTACTATCAGCCACAGCGAGGTTGGAAACAATGAGGTCACTGTGTGGTAGCAATGTAATATCTAGCGCTATAGACAAATTGCGGTCATTATGTTACCGAGATTGCTTACCATCTGGACATTTCCATCTATCCGTCCGCAGGATTGCCAGACAGGCGGTGATGAACGTGTATGATCCACCTTGAACAATCGGCAGCCTGTGACAACGTCAATAAGAGCAGAAGACGGATGAAATGACAATACAATGGGAATAGAACTGAATGACTTCTCCAATTGGTTCTGATTTTTCATTGTAATTGCATATACGTGACAATCGACTTATGGTGCAGTTAACATAATGATATTGACGCCATGGAAGTTCAATATAAGGAGCAATTCCGCCTAAAGAAATCATCGAAAATAACAAATGCTGACCCAACTGAACCGAGAATAACGTTAGACCAAAGTCAAGAGTTATCCTACCTCCATTCTGCTATAGCTTCTAATCAATTTAATTCCAATGATTTGGGTAAGATCTATAAACCCTAACCCCCTTGAAGGCCCCGTTTCTGACCGTTAGAATAGTGCATCGTGCAAGCCAGAGATGTAAATCTATTATTAGCCTCCCGCAAGGAGACTATAACCAATCGGCTACCGTGCAATACACAAAAATGGTTGGAAGTGATTTACCGGACACCGAGAGTCGTCTGCAGGAGAGTGCAGATGCCAGAGACAAAGAATATGGTTCCGATGAGATTACCCTTGGTGACAAAATCGTCTTCTCTGACGCACAGAGCATCCGACATCAGGATGGGATATGTCGCAGTCGCTCCAAACATAATCAGATAGTGCTGCAGCAAATGACACTAAGACGATCAGCAAGTAATACTACAATGTATGCGAGATGAAATACTATTCCAAACGCAATCAATACATGCTAAAGCTGCCAGTCAGAGCGTTATCATGGATTGCCTAAAATGCCATTCAGAATATAATCAAATATTGTTCCAAATACCATATGTAATTAAAGCATAGGTTTAACGTACAAGTAGTAATGTTAAGGTAGCCGAACTTAGGTTTGAAGTACAGGTACATTAATGGAAGCCTAACTCCCAGAATTTCCACACGCAATGTCTACGTCTCATCTATCGACAGACGCATAAGAGACTACGAAGTAATCAAAGTGCAACATCGTGACGATCTTATAGGTATCTTTCAATCTGCAAATAGAAAAACCTCCAGAACAAATGCGGAGCAGAGTCGGTTTATATCGGCTTTCTCCGTGTTGTGCATTGGCAACTAAACACATATCTCTTCACGGAAAGTGAATATAATGTGTTATTCCTCTTGTCAAAACCTTGCTGAGATAAAGGAATCGGATGATGAAATACGGAAGACCGATATAAGCTGAGACGTTCACTACTAAACGGGGCTAAGTGGTTAGTTGCGAAACACAGATGTCAAAAGTTGAAACTACTTACCTCATTCCGTTGGTAATTCTCACAACAAGAGATTGTCTTTCGCTGTCAACTGGAAACTCGCGAGGTTTATACAAAGCTGTTCGTGGCTTCAAAAATATGTCAGGCTTCAAGGTTGTACTTTAGAAGAGAGTTCGTAAGAGGGAATTTTTAAAACTGCTATTATACATACCGCAAAAATATGCGTTGTGAAATATTCAATATTCAATATTCATAAATATTCAATAATTATATATAGTTGGATTGTTTGCTATTCCCAGGGTAAATGCGTCTGGAAGCACGTGTTCGTCGGTTCATCTGATATCCAACAATTACTGGCATCTGCCCAATTGAGAAGTTACGTGGTCCTGATGTTTACCTGGAAGCCCAGAATGATTGACAGGTACCACGGTGGAACATCTTCGACTGAGAATTGGAGTTGCTGGTCAGCCAGAGCCTCACCCACCGCTCGTCGTCTGCTCCGTCTCTTATTCTCCATAGACGATCCCTGAAATGCACAATTGCACATATATATATATCTGTAATGTATACATATAACGTATATATATCTAATGTATATAGTATATATATATTAAATAATAAATATACATACATGATATTATATATATATATATATTTATTTATTTATTTATGTGTGTGTGTTTGTAAGTAGGTATCCATGAAACATCTCCTTTTGCTATGCCTGCATTTATGCATACTGGTATGTTTTTATGTATTTATATATTTATTTACATGAATTGGTCGAGCATTAGCAGCTTTGCCACTGACTCGTTTTCATTCCAAGTTAAGCTTCTTCCATTAAACAGTGTCTCGTGTATGCGTTGAATGCGTATATACCTGTAAGTAGCAAAGACAGACTTACCAACAATGGTAAGACTTCCTCTTGGTCTTCGATTTCAGTGATCCCTTCCGGCGGAAGCACTTGTGTCTCGATAGATGTCGTTGGCATGACGCGTGCGTTGTAATAGTGAGGCACTGACCTCTGCACTTCCGGTTCGTTGGGAGCCTTAAAATCAATCAACTGATTGATATAATGACAGGTGGACTGACTGACTTATATGCTGACACAGCTTAGTTGGCTGCCTGATTGGTTGATTGGTTAACTGTTTTTAATTAACTGACTGACTGAGAGACTGACTCACGGATCTATTGATTGAGTGCAACACTATATCACGAAAGAGTAAATACAAAACTCTAATTATTAACTGCAGCGTTTTTACCTGAACTTGAATTTCCGAAAAATCCAATGAGGTTCTGGCGGCCATGATACAGCTTGTAGTCGAATAGCTATGTTGTCGAGTAGCTATGTGGTCTAGAAGCTACGTAGTCGAGTTACCAATAAGTCTAGACGCTACGTTATCGAGTAGTAATGTAGTCTAGAAGCTATGTAGTTGAGTGTCAATGAAGTTGAGTACTACCTACGAGTTCAACTCAGAATAAATGGTGTTACGTAACGTTGCTTCATCATACAGCAACTTCTGATATATTGCAACCAGAACTCCACTGTGTTCTCATCAAGATAATAACATTATTAGAAGTCATTTACACGACTGGGTTCTACTAAACGAGAATCCTTCCCATAACAGTTTATACACAAAGTCTCTTCAGCGAACTGATGCCCCATTTTGACTGTTATTATTTTGACTCAAGCCGGAACAAACGCCCTGAGCGCCGCCCAATTTCAACTCATGGTTTTTCCCAATTACTCAATTAATAGATTGGGTAACCATTAACACATTATGGTCAATTATTCTACGCATAGCCCTACATAGACGCTCACAATGACATTATGTAGCGTGTATATGTGCACATGAATCAATGAAACTTGATATAGCGCCTCTTCAATATATAAATACTCTGCGCTGGCAAATACGATGTCAAATGTAATTAAGAACTAATCTAATATATAAGTTAGCAAAATAGTGCACAGTAAGCTGATAGTCACCAGTAGTGGGTCCACGCACAAGCGTGGGACCAAAAACAGATGTGTATATTTATTTATGCGCATGAGGAATATTGCATATATTATATATATATATATATAAACTGGTTAGTTGCGAAACACAGATGTCAAAAGTTGAAACTACTTACCTCATTCCGTTGGAAATTCTCACAACAAGAGATTGTCTTTCGCTGCCAACTGAAAACTCACGAGGTTTATACAAAGCTGCTT
>OY365806.1:70107338-70245211 GCA_959347315.1 Bimastos eiseni | reverse complement strand
CGTCGCGTTCATTTGTTGCATTCATTTCGTCAGGTTAAGCATCCTGAGGGTCGGTTAGGATCACGCTATGCGTCGTTATAATCGTTTACGGTCAGGATTAGGGTTAGTGTCGATAAAATGCGACGAAATGATGATCGACGCCACCCCTCGAGCAGCACTATCAACGGTATACACTGACTTCTCTGTTGTGACTTGGCAACAAAAAGGTTCAATCACCATGGCCATTGTGAACTTGGTTTGATATAGCGCCGGAGTTGAACTGGTCACAATAATACTTTAAGAGATTTTTAATTACGTCTACATATTTACAGTAATTATTTCACTTCTATAATTGAAAACCAGAAACTTTGAGATTAACTCTAATTGTTTATTCAAGACTTTGTAAAAACTAGATAGGCCTAATATCCACCCTGCTGCCACAATCTAATCGCATATCTGTGATTTCCTCCTCAACCCTTGCAGGACGCTTCTTTTCCCCTAGGACTCCGCGCTGAAATCGCCTCTCAAAGTCCATACCCCGAGTAATACTCTCAATATGTTTAGATATGATACAATACAGTGTACGTTTTCTTTCTCTGTGTTCATAATTTCAAAGCTAAGGTGACAGTTTTTTCGGTCTTCTTTCTTGTTCAAGTTCCCAGTTGCGATACCATGCTCCTAAGGCACAGACAAATCCTGGGTATGGAATGAACACCCACTTGGTTTGCTCGCCCTGCAAATAATCAAAAGCATCCAATCACATTCAAAGGCAGATTATTCGCTCATCCTACAACGAACTAAATGAACAAATTAATCCAAAAGGAGCCAACCTGATTTGTTGAGCCAATTGTAAACCAAAATTACCAATCAAAGTTAGGTCAATTCATAGTTACTCTTACAATTTAATTTAAGAAATCGATCCAATTTAAAAGCTACACAAAATTAAACCAACAATTTGCAGTACTAGTTCGAGTATTACCGAGTACTACGATACTCGGTACGAGACGAGTTCCGAAACGAATTTCGGTTCATCCCTACTGTGTACATGAGATTTCTTACTCCAAGCAGAGGTTGCATAAGTGATTCCTCCAGAAGCCACTGCTGCAGAGCTTCTCTGGCCACCTGACGATTGACGAATGAACCATTGAAGACGACACATTTGGCTTTGGCAAGACGAGCTATGGACGCTGATAACTTGGCGATGGTAGAAGCGACCATGTGCAAGAGACCTGCAGCCAAGTCTTCCTTCGAGTAAGTACCTGAATAAACCGATTCAGATACGGACGCTTACACAACGAATGTGTATTAATCCGTTTGCTTTCTCCGTTAAACAACAGCAGCAGCAGCAACAACAACAACAATAATAATAATAATAATAATTACAATGACACAATATACAACTCAGTTATAATAATTATTATGGTGAATAAATAATAATGTCAATGGCAACAATAACAATGGGACAATTGGTATAATACCAGAGTTAGTTTAGGCCGAAATAATGGCGTTTTGCGTTAGTTCAAAAATCAATGACTGTGTTTTGATAGTTACATGTACAATCGTTAAATTGTTTAAATACTTAAAAGTTAGATTCATTGAGTAGTTCGAATCGCAATGATACCGTCATTTGAATCCTCTGCCATCTTTCCCAAGGTAAAAATTACAATGGAATTCGGCATGAGAGAATAGACGTCGGTCTCTCTTGTGTTCTTGACCTTCATATCGCCGGACAGAGTGTCCACTTTGCGGTGGTCACCTCGACTGGCCATGTCGATCAGTTCGTCGAAGTCCTGGGACAGAGTGGACAACACTGGACACTTAAGAGCCAGAAGCTATTATATATAATTTCTCATAATTCTCGTTTTTCCGATCTACCAGCTGCGGTCTTTAAGAAAGCGACCGTCAATTAATAATTAATCTAAACCAAACATTTTATTAAATTACCTCGGTTACTGGAAGGAGACCGTCCGTGAGGGACCCATAAAAATAGGGTGCAATAATGGAACAATATTGCACAATGTATCCACGATAATTATCGAGCGAAGGGGTCGAGTCCAAATGAGTTTAGATTATAAATACAGGAAGCCGCTAACACTTACACCCATGGCTACCTAAAGGACAGCTAAAGGGATTCTTCGTCCTCTTTCCCAATGTATCCTTCTCATCTTTTTCCTCTTCTTCTTCAGACACAAACAAAGGCGTAAGACAGATTGGTCTTTCGACAGAATATACGATGGCTCACCTTTGCCCCACACAGAGCTTTTCCAAGACCAAGGAACGTGAGTCCAGAAACTCCGCTGAAACCACCAATTTCGAATTTTCCGTCTTTCGTCATCTTTAACACATGACAGAGCGTTCCTAAGATTATGTGTAATAGACTATTACCATAAATCCACAGTGCAGAATTCTGTACATAAGTTTCTAGTATCTGTCACCTCATGTGGCAGAATAGCATCTGCTCGGAATCTTTTGTTTTCACTGTATTAAATTAAGATACATTGAAAGGGAACGATACGAGCGTTTGACTATTGTGAATTTCGCCTAACTTAAAATAATCTAAATTCGTCCTTAAAGAGGAGCTCTATAAATGCTCAGATGAATGATTGTATCGGACACCAAATGAGGTCCGCCGAGAGTGGTCGTCAGAGGAAGCAAACGCCAAAGGGCCCGTCGACAATTTAGTCTCCCGGGCCGGAAGCGGTAATTTCTGTCGATGGGCATACATCACACCCACTGCATTCTATAAGTGCACTACATCACAAGACATCTCTAAGCATTGCATGGTATGTTACAAACATTACGTTGTAGTGCACTTACTGAAATCATGGCATCTGCTGATCCACATGTTACACTCAGGCATGGCCATTCGATCTCGTATTGACTGAGCTCCTCAGCCAGCGTTGCAACATCTGTCGTCATTAGTTTCATCGCGTACTCAGCTCTGGCCTGATGGTCGCCATCGGGCTTCAGAAGGTCTAATGTGTTCTCGCCGAATTCCCCTGCCGCACGTATCATCTGCATAAGATCTTTGACCGTCTCCAGGGCTCGGTCGACTGGCCCTGAGGAGAGGCCAAAGGGACGGCAGGATGCGACAGGAGAGTAGAACCCTTCGAAGGCTTTGAAGATGGCGTCTGGCTCGGATATCGTCTTCACCCTGATATGTGGAGAGACTTCACGAGTGGAGTGTTTATGGATTGGTGTAGATGGGCATTTTGTTGCATGTGCGAGTAGATGGATGGATGATGGGGTGGATTAGTGATTGGATGGAGGGAAGGCATCACGGAATTAGAGAAAAGAATGGAAGGAAGAAACAAAGGAGGAATGGGTGGATAGATGGAACAAAGTTAGAAAGATTATGTTAAAAGAAGGAGGAGAAGGAAGAAGAAGGAAAAGAAGAAGCAGAGCAAAAATGTAAAAAAGAATCATTTTTATTATTATTATTGTAATGATAGCAATAAGAAGAAGAGTAACAAGAAGAATAAGAATGAGAGAAACAAGAAGAAGAAGAAGAAAAAGAAGAAGAAGAGGAACAAGAAGAAGAAGAAGACGAAGAAGAAGAAGAAGAAGACGAAGAAGAAAAGAAGAAGAAAAGAAAAAGAAGAAAAGAAGAAGAAAAAGAAGAAGAAAATGAAGAAGAAACAGAAGAAGAAAATAAAGCACCAAATAGGAGTTGATGAGAGAGAAAAGGATTATATGTCCATAGGTGTTCGAATGACCTTACTTGGTTCTGATGACCTCCTCCAGTCTGTTCTTGAATCGCTGAGTCTGGACTCCAGTGTGAAACCATCCATCTGCTTCACTCGCAGACTCCATGACGTCACAGTGATCCCGGATGAAACTCAACAGCTCATCGTCTGCCCCGCTCCGGAAGTAGCGCAATCGCAGCAGTCCTTCGTTTGACTCCGCCTACAAAAAGAACATGCATATTCATCAGACTCCGCTATAGTTGGAAGTTAGCTAAAAAATATTTAGCCCAATTGGATTTAGGTAAACAAGAGTACATGTATTCTGCATTATACCGGTTGGAGAAGAGCCACACTCTGGTGTAGAAACATAAAAGGATTAATGCAAAGTCAATAGATGGCAGTCCAGCATTCATAGTAAAAATGTTACACTCATTTAACTGTCAAGAAGAGTAACGACACCGTCAAGAGAACGTGCATTTCCTGAACTCCCTAAGTGCTCTAAGCAGTAATTGTATAACTGAGTTGACGAGAGAGCTATTGGCCTATATCTTAGCTTCATTCTATAATGTAAGGGGGAATTAACTTCCCAGGTCTCTAGCTAGTTAGATAGATTGATCATTAATCATATAACTACTGGACTTTTACCCAATGGCTGTGAATAAATTGGTTCCCACGACTCTGTTTTCTTTGTGCGTTGATTTAACAATGATCGAGAGCATGAGATCACATTTGCATAATAGGACAACATAGCGACATACGTTAACGATGCGTTTTCCATTTCTGTAGTCTTCCTTTGACCTGTAAACTATTTTCGTAACTGATCCACCTGAAACCAAAATAAATCCATAGAAAGTCGTGAAATTAAAGTCTGACATAGATTTCTCTTACAAGTTAAATGAGAGACAGACGTACAGCTGCCCGTTGTTTGCGTTACGATATACATAATGATGGATGATAATTTTTTGTGGCGGATACATAGATAAACGGACGGACAGACGGACAGACAGACAGACAGATATAAAGTGGAAAACGACACTGCCTGGCACAAATAATAGACGGAGTAAGAGAATAAAATAAATCTGTGCTCTGCAACCAAGTGAGCTGTCTCGCAGGAAACTGGTATTTGAGACGGACACGGAAAGACATTCATGTGATCTCGATCCAAGCAAGTGACTAATAACGAACTACACAGGTGATAGGAATATTGTAGGTCAACCTGCGTCGAGTGAAAATCCCAACGGAACAAGAGCCAAATCTTCAGGAACCGTTAATAGAATCTCGTCCGTTGAGCTCACTTCATTCCCCTGAGCAGCAGCCATCTTGAATTCCTGTATAATCTTAGACCTACATAAGTGTGTACTACATAATACATTATACAGGCAATAATTATTATGCATACGTATGCAGCTATATAATACACAAATAATAATACATTGAATAGGCCTACATGCACGCCAACATAGATACATCTACACATACTCCACATGGGCAATATACTGCAATTTATATAGAGACCGTTGAGTATCTCTCCTTACACCGCTTACACATCGGACAAATATCTACTCACTGGGCGGTGAATGGGTGCTATAGACCTAGACACATAAAAAACATAAACTTACACACACATACATTTAAGCATGCATTTATATGTATAATTGTTTGATGAGCTCTGATTGAGCAGGAATATAGTCTGTGATTAGGTTTACAGTTCTGATTTTCATATTCTGTATTGTGGACGTCATAATTAGACAACTATTTTGTGTACGTACATATTTTCGGGACCCCTCCCCCACCGTACGCACACGTACGCAAAATCGACAAAATTTGAAACTTTCTTCTACCCCTCGCTGCGTACGTAATAATTATGTGGGCGGTCCCTAAAGAAGGTATTATGCAACTGCAGACAGTGAATTTCTCGTAATTATCTCCTGCTTTATTAACCAATTGAGTTATCCGTATGCATGCAACTAGAGCAACATCTGTTTTCCATCCATTGTCATCTTCTTTCATTTTCATCTTGCTTGCATTGATATCTCGTTGTTGGCCATATTGCACAACGTAATTGTTTACTGGAAAGAGCAGCATATAGAACGAGGATCGGCAGCTTCATGGACTGATGCATCAATCCATGTCAAGACTAATGTAGTTACTTACTATTTAAGGGATCGTTGTATTTAGCAGATATGATAAGCGTCGCCCTCCTCCTTTGTCCAGACTTGGGGCTGGCAGTACCAGCGTGCATCAAGCGTCGAATAAATTAGGTATAAGGTGCAAAGAGTAGGCATGCATTTGCTAATGTAGGAAACTGTGTTCCTGGAATCCCCCCCGAATCCACATCGGGATTTAAAACTGCATCAGAAGTTTAAAGACTGCTTCTCAAACTGTGTAACTGCTTTCCCCGACCCATCTTCGCTACATGGAGAAACTTATTTACTAAAACTGCAAATTTATATCCAGTTATAAACTTGTTAGATTTTGAAAATTATCATGAGTTTTCCTGCGAGTTACTGATTTTAATTACCTTGAAAAGTTTATTCGACGACAAATCCGAGGGAGAAAAGAGACAAAATTGTTGGATATTGTCCGCTGAACCCCTTCCGTTGAACAGATTTCCTCTGGCGTTCTGATAACAATAATTGACTGGATGTTGTACGGAATCCCATAAGAGACACGCTTCGCTTTTGTTAATAAAGGCTACTCGTTTCCAATTTTTTTAAATGTCTACCAACCCTCTTCCCACAATTTCACATTTGTCCCGAATTTTGTCACTTGTTATCCAATTTCCGTTCTTTGATTACTTTTGACAATTTCATCCTTATCGTCATCACCGTGATCACCATTTAAGCAACACGGTAACAGCCGTCTCAATTCTGGGCCAGCTGCTGAAGTTATTGCCCGTCAAAAGCATCATGCGTCTGTCTAAGCTTGCTCACTCACCGTGCTACCACTTTCTGGGCCATCTATTCCAACCGCAAACCCAACACCATTACCCCTTCTTGACCCTCTCTATCTGTATAAGCCTTGAGCATCAGATTATATGATGCCTTCTGCAGCTCAGTTACATTAATGATTATGTCTTAGACAGTGACCCATTAATAGCAGCATCGAAAAGCTCAAAGCTTTACGACTTTCTTGTTGCCTTACCCAAGCACAGACCCCCGTTGAGGGCGCTGCTGATTCCGGCAACGCTATACTTGATTAAATTACATTACATGCAGTTGTTTGTTACCGCTTGAAAGTGTCCATTTGTTACTGGATATGCACTAACCCTCCCCCAGAAATGGGCTTTTTCATCTGCTACACTGGACATAACAAATTATCTACAAGTCCCCTATGAGATTCCTTAGTCGCAGTCCTCTCATGGATCCGTCAATTGTTTTAAACGAAGTCCAAAGAACACGAGTGAGAACTCATTCGTGGTCTATATTGTCAGTGGATGTCCGGAAGCTATTCGTATCAGCTGAGACGATTGAAACCTCCCACAGGAAACTACCATTATCAAAGGGCATCTGTCCTGAGAAAGGGCAACGATCGCACAGAATAGTCTCAGCGTTTAAGTATCTGAATTGGACTAAGAAGAGAGTTCACCCGCAAAAGAAGCAGCGATAAGACAGAATGGAATAAACAACTGAGATCAGAAAGCAAGACAGACGCACAGAGATAGAGACAGAGACAGAGACACATACAGAGACAGAATGCTTTTCATTTTTTACGGGTCTCTGTATTAAGTTGAACAGTGAACTCGATTCCAAGAGGACGACGCTGTACAAAGGTGATCGGTAATCTATAGGAAATTTCAGAGCTCCAGTCTATGTACGCTGAGTTTATGTACATCTCTGGTCTTAGGTCAATGTAGAACTATAGTGCATGCGATTCCAGTGTATACCATTCTGTATCATTGTGCCATTCTGCTGCCTGTCATTCTGATGTCTGCCATTTATAGTGTTTGTCATTTATAGTGTTTGCCATTTATAGTGTTTGTCATTTATAGTGTTTGCCATTTATAGTGTTTGCCATTTATAGTGTCTGCCATTTATAGTGTTTGCCATTTATAGTGTTTGTCATTTATAGTGTTTGCCATTTATAGTGTTTGCCATTTATAGTGTTTGCCATTTATAGTGTCTGCCATTTATAGTGTTTGCCATTTATAGTGTTTGTCATTTATAGTGTCTGCCATTTATAGTGTCTGCCATTTATAGTGTCTGCCATTTATAGTGTCTATCATTTATAGTGTTTGTCGTTTATAGTGTGTGTCATTTATAGTGTCTGCCATTTATAGTGTCTGTCATTTGTAGTGTCTGCCATTTATAGTATTTGCCATTTATAGTGTTTGGCTCTGTTTTATATGACAGTTTGTTGTTTGCTTGCTCGTCCATTTTTCCTTGTTCTTGTACCCATTTCGTTTCCATGCTATTCCAGCGCATACAATTTTATTTTTTGGTTTAACTCTGTTATTCTGTTGAATGCTGGTCGTGTAAATGCTGTTATAATTGTATTCCATTTCGACGATTGCAACTCTTGACACGCTTATGCATTCCAATTGTTTGATATTCTGTTACGATATTCTTTTGTGATAAGTAATAAGTTCTTTGCTAATATTCTTCTCTTATACTGATTTATAATATCCTTTTTTGTTGTGTTTATGAGGTGAAATAAATACTGTTCTATTGTACATTTTTTTAAATTTAATTAATCTACAGAATATGATCTGCGGATCCTAGATGCCAGTCTTCCACCCGCCATCAGCTTGACCGACTCAGTGGACTCCTTCAAGTCCAAGCTCAAAACTTACATGCATTTGTTCCTTAGAGCTTGTCCCGCTTATAATCAGTTGTTTGTGCTGCGCCCTTGTAGAGGTATGGTCGCCATATCAATTGTCGTTATTGTTATTATATTCCGGTGTCTCTGTGCTGTATAGGGACCGATATATTTCGTTAGATTTTTTCAAAGCGTAACGTGCATGCTAATCAATCCCAATTTATAATCTAAGTCGCCAGTTTACATGCAGAAATTATACATATAAATTATTTTTGCTATAGCAAAGCTAAGCGCAGATCACCAGACCATTCATTAGCGCTGCGTCAAGTCAACGAGGTTTTCAAATGAGAGTAGTACCGAGTTCGGTTACAGGAGAGACCAGTGAGACATGTTTCGTTGATTACTTGTTAATACATTATTACAACTATCATAAATATTTCATATATTTCACGATCATTGTAATAGTGTTACCCAGCATTTTTCATCATTAAGTTACCCTACAACACTCATCTGATAATAATTCAACCTCTTTGTAAAATTCTGTTTGTCTGCCTTGCTTTTGATGCAGTTGCAATTATTTAGTTATAAAGCCAATATTAGCACATAACTTCCCTAACGTGTTACTGGATATTATAAATTTACCGTCAAGAGCAAGGAGAGAAAGAGAATTGTTAATTTAACCAGTCTTATTTTAACTGGAATAGAGCATAAAGACTGTTTAACCTGTAATTGTTCATTCTCTGTCTGTCAAATATCGGTTATCAATTGCAATATTAATATTATTGTGAATATAGCCCAGATATCCTCAGAGTTATTTCGTCCTTCTTTCTTGTTCAAGTTCCCAGTTGCGATACCAAGCTCCCAAGGCACAGGTGAAGCCAGGGTAAGGAAGGAACACCCACTTGGTTTGTTCCTTCTACAAAGAATCAGAATAGCCATTCAGATTTAAATCCACGAGAAACTAAATTAATTAACAAAATTATCACTCGCGTGATTAGCTTCTTCTACAAAAACTTAAATAACCAATTACATTAACGCTCACGTGATTGTCTCTTCGAACAAAGACTTTACACACCACTGCCATTCTATAGCAGTATAAATCAATCAATTAATCACTCAATCAATGCAATTTATATAGCGCCTCTTCAAATAACTATTCAAATGCATTCTGACCCAGACCCAGTCAAAGAGGAAAGTTTTGAGAAGCTTATAGAAAGAGCCATAGGGGTCGCGTGTGAGAGTGCAGGTCAGACGGGAGGCTATTCCAAGAAATGGGACCCACTATAGCGAAAGCTCTATTCTGTCTCTTGGCAATGCGAGTGTGTGGAACCAGAAAGTCGCCTCTGGAGGCCGAGCGAAGAGATCGGTGACCAGAGCAAGCCGAAGTTAAGGCGAGCAGATTCCTAGTATAGACAGGAGCACTGCCCAAGACACGGTGCCAGGCCAAGACTTCTGGCTCGTCAATCGCCATCAATCACCGCTGAGTCCGTACAAGACTTCCGCTTCCTCCCGCCCGTTGAAGGATTACATCGAGTAGGTCGGTGGCTTTACAAAAGAAGAGCCGTTTCTTACACACCTCTTTTAGGTAATCTATTTGTGCTATAAGTCAGAAACTCCTACGATGAATGTAGACCTGCAATGTCAGTTCCAAGCCTAGATAGAGGAGGAAAGCGGCACTAATGATCATTGCTGTCACACAGTGCCGTTAAACTACATACAAGTAACCAACCAACCTTGAGTCAGAGAAGGACGAAACGAAAGGAGGAGTCTTTACACACCTCCTTTATAAGTTACACAAACAGTATAAATAAAGGAAGCTGGGTTTGACAACAAATGTATCTCTGGAAGGCACGTCCATGCTCATCTCTGTGTTTCATATAGCGCCTTCTAAAGACGACTATTCAGAGGCGCTCCCGACCAACTGACCGGGCCCGGTGAAAAAGAAAAGCCATACAAAGCATGTAGATAGGGTTAGACAGATCCAGTGAAGGAGAAAGCAGGTCATATGGGAGGTTATTCCAAACATGGGACTAACAATTGCCAAAGCTCTACTCTGTCTGGTGGCAGTATGAGCATGCGGAATCACAAAGTCGCCTCTAGAGGATGAGCGAAGAGATTGGTGACCAGTTAGGCCAAAGTTAGAGTGAAGGTGAATTGTTCCCAAAGATAGACATGCGCACTGCAGTAGGCCATATATTTATTTGCTTCCGAAACCTATCTACATGCTTTGTATGGCTTTTCTTTTTCACCCGGCCCGGGTCAGTTGGTCGGGGACGCTTCTGAATAGTCGTCTTTACAGTACATTGGTGACCATTGGGTTTGTTGTTGAAAAATTCAGGAATTCACTCGTGGATGCACTTCAGTCGTTCCTGTTACAGCCCATCGATTGGCTCCTAAATGAAGGAGAACAGATTAGAATAGCATAGAGTGCCACACATCGGGAGGTGGACCGTCGAGTAGTGGTGAACACACTGAGACGCAGCGCTTGAGGAACCGAGATCGAGACCCGTATACACCTTAGGTTGACATCTTTCCTTACTTCTCTAGACGGCGGCGTTTGTTAAACATGAGATGTGATGGGTGCCCTGCGTGGCTGCCGACGGTTAAATTCGACTACTGAAATAACTTGTCATCATTTCATCGCTCACACTGTACATGCCGCATAATGTCAGTTTGAAATTACAAGCGAAGATATTATTATTATTATTATTATTATTATTTCCCGAAGTTTGATAAATGCGTTAGACTACATCACAGCTGCCAATTATAGCCACATAACTCATGGAAACTTTTATGAGACTTCTTACACCAAGCAACGGCTGCAGAAGTGATTCCTCCAGCAACCACTTTTGAAGGGCATCTCTGGCCACCTGTCGGCTGACCAAAGAACCAGTGATGACAACACATTTCACATCGGTGAGTCGAGCTGTGGTGGAAGCATGCTTAGCAATGGTCGAAGCGACCATGTGCAAGAGACCTGCGGCCAAATCTTCCTTCGAGTAAGTACCTGAACGAAACGATTCAGGACACAACGGCTGCATATCAATATGTTTCTATTCTCTGCTACAAGAGAAGATTAACGTCGCTAAATCAAATATTGGGGTGTATTATTTTGGTTAAGACACCACCATCTAAAGGTTGTTAGATTGACAAACCGTACCTGATGTGTCTTAGACTCTTAGCTACAATTTGACGAAGAAGTAGTTGTACTCTGTTAAAAGAATATAAACTCAGTTTCACAAGAGCTTAGTCGGGGAAGACGGTCATGAGCAAGAGGTGTGAGCGTCGTGATTTTCTTTGCCTCGGCACGATAGGGCGGGTGCTCGTTCCACTCTGTCACCATTTCAAGTGGCATCAAATGGAACTGAGATTTCAGGGTTTACTTGTATTCTCAACGAAATATTGAGTTTATGAATTCATTGGACGAATTTCTCAATTAAGAGTTGATAACTCAACTCTTACTTGGGGCAATCGTCGGCGTAGACCTAGGCCTACCTACCTTTGTATGAGTCTTCGGCCAGCTTTCCCATGGTGAAAATGACATGCGTCTCTGGCATAACGGCATACCAGTCGATATCTGGTCGGTTTTTCACCTTCATGTCACCGGACATGGTGTCCACTTTGCGGTGGTCACCTCGACTGGCCATTTCGATCAGTTCGTCGAAGTCCTGTGGAGTGGTGGACAAGACTGACAGTTCAAACTCAAATAATGGCAAGCAGGATTTCTCATTAATTCAATTAACTAGCTATAGTTTAACCTACAGAGCGATTAATGTCTTGAGTATCATTGTGAAGGGAATATAGAAGTCGGTGTAATTTACTAGGCTGCAGTACTTTACATTACAAATGTTAACGTCATTGGCCAAAATGAAACCTAAAGATATGTGGCTATGATCTTGGACGAGTCACCTTGGCCCCACACAGAGCTTTTCCAAGATTGACGAATGTCTTTCCAGAAACTCCGCTGAAACATCCAATGTCCAGTTTTCCATCTTCTCTAATCTAAAACATTAACATTCAATATTGCTACAACGGTGGTTTCTTGGGATGGTAGACTATCCATATGCCCTCCTACCAATTGAAACGAGGTAAACTCCTATTCACTCAAAGAAGGCGTAACATTTGGCTGAAAATCCGTCCGCTCAACCATATAATAATGATTCTAAAACGTTCTATACTTCTATAAATTAACGCATTGTGATCACTAGCATGATGGTAAATGTTGAAAATATCAAATGATTACAGTAAGGTTCGATTCAGCCCTCATGAATAAACTGTTGCCCTTCTTTCAGCTGGCGATTCAGAAGTTCGGATCTTGAATGCTCATCAGATCACATCGATTCACATCTCCTCGCATTCTACAAAGCACTTACGATGAGCATAGCATCGGCCGATCCACATGTTACGCTCAGGCATGGCCATTCAATCTCGTATTGACTGAGCTCCTGGGCCAACGTGACTCCATCTGTCGTCATTATTTTCATCGCATGAGTTGCGATGACCTGAGGGTCGACCTTGGACTCAACCCCATTGAACATGCTGTCGCCCATCTCCATGCTGGAGCGTATCATCTGCAGGAAGCCTCTGACTGTCTGAAGGGATACGTCGACCGTCTCTGGGTTGAGGCCGAGCGGACGGCAGGAGGCGACACCAGAGTAGAATCCCTTGAAGGCTTTATAGTTGGCTTCTGGCTCAGAGATTGTCTTCACCCTGTGATGGAGAGAGATTAGATGAGTTAGGGGTCTGAATGCATTGGTGGATGCGTTAATGGTTGGATGGCTGAAAATTTAGACGGATGAAGGAGTCATTGGTATAGCGATTTCGGGGAGGAAGGAAGATGAGGGAAGGCGGAAAGGAATAAAGGAAGGAAAGAACGTCGGAAAAAAACAATAGGTTTATGGATGGACGACAGTGTGAACGATTGATTGGACTTACGGACAGACGAATGGGATTGTTTGATGGATGGATGAATGAAAAGAGAAAGAGAGACAGAGAGTAATAGTGAATAGGAAGAGGAGGGGTGGGGTGGGGAGGATAGAAATTAGTGGAATTAGAATAGGAATAGTACGGAGGAAGAGTTAGGTGGAGATGGAGGTGGAGGCGGAGGAGGATGAGGATGATGAGAAGAAGCGAAAGAGGAAGAGGAACAAGAGGAAGAACAGGAGGAAGAGGAAGTAGAGATTCGATGTCCGATTCTTAGATGAATAAGACAGAGTTATATATCTGCAGGTGTTCGAATGACCTTACTTGGTTCTGATGACCTCCTCCAGTTTGCCCTGGAATCGTTGAGTTTGAACTCCAGTTTGAAACCATTCGTCTGCTTCACTCGCAGACTCCATGACGTCACAGTGATCTCGGATGAAACTCATCAGCTCATCATCTGCCCCGCTCCGGAAGTAACGCATTCGCAGTAGACCCTCGTTAGACTCCACCTACCAAGGAATCATGCATATTCATTATACCTCGATTATAAGTAGCAAATTATTATGCGTGATTGTGTTCTGTCTAAACTGAAAGCATGAAATTCAATACGTTTAGATAAATATTAATATGCCTAATCATTTCCACATGTTGCTGATATTAGTTTACTCTCTCCTTCTCTGTATGTGGATTTTTACCATGCCGAATATAGGGGCTATGTTGTGCAATCAAATGTGCACTTTGGTGAAGATTAGCCGTTTCAAGTCTAATTGTATGCAATTTAATAAAAGAGTATTCCTGGCCAATTGACCGATGTACAACATTTTTGACTGAGAGCCTGTGAATAAATTGGTTCTCACGAAAGTGTATCTACACGCTTGTGCGTTAATTTAATCCGTAGCGAATAAGGCTACGTTTGAATGAGAGGGTTAGCATCGTAACATACGTTCCCGATGCGTTTTCCATTTTTATAGTCTTCCTTTGACCTGTAAACTATTTTCGTCACTGATCCACCTGAAATCAATAAAATAATTTATATGTACATGCAGGTCAATTTAAGTTTATGCAAAATCAATATTAGATAAATACATGTTGGGCTTACATATACTTATAGACCTTAAAGCAGAAAACCAGGATCGTTTAAAATGTAGGCTATTTCAAGGATTTACGGAATAGATGCGCATAAAAATTAAGGAGTTCATGTCGCAAAATGCTGGGTAAGATATTCCAACAAATTGGACAGACCAAAGCAAAGTTCATGATTAAGAGTCACAGTTTATTTTACAGAGAGTTAAAACATTCCTTTTCAACTGGGTTTTATAAGACTGACTGACTGGTGTAGGCCTAAGTTTATTTAACGACACATCCATAACAAGGATGATATATTATGCGTGGCTTTACAAGTGACTCCGTTGTTGTTTCTGTAGTCGATGCTCGACTGGTAGTTCTCATGAGTAAGTATCCCGGAATGAACGAAGTAGTGAATGAATTAACTGCAGATCTCTTTCAGCACACCCTCGTGGTTTTACTCCATCTATGCTGCCTTCTGAATTAGTCTCAACCAGAAATTAACATCTATTGTAAAACTCATTGATAAAACCGAGAGTTTAGATGCGGACATAAGTAAATAATGACGAAATTTACAGCTAGCATAGATTGTAGGTCAACCTGCATCCAGTGCAAATCCCAACGGAACAAGAGCCAAGTCTTCAGGAACCGTTAGGAGTATCTCGTCTGAAGAGCTCACTTCATTCGTCTGAGCAGCAGCCATTTTGTATGCCTTTATATGTCAATATAACATTACTCGTATTTACCATTTCTTCAAACTGACAAACCGCAGTATGCTTACGAGCCATAATAAGAACGGAAAATTCATAGTAATTACAAGAGTAGAATTCGACCTACAGTAAATAGTAAAAAATTATGTTATTTAATAGCTTTGGTCACGCATCATTCATATATAGAAATCCATCGTTTCAGCGTTAACTTGCATAAACCGTAATCTGTTTAAGCTAAAACAGAACTCATCGCAGAAAACGAAGTCATAAAGCAAAAGACCGACCTACTTAGTCTTATTTCGCCGTTACAGACCTGATAAATCCAGAAATTTCCTTTCGTTGAATAGGTGAATTGAAGCGATGGGGAAAAGGAAGATAATGTATAAAGTTGTGACCACGACAAAATAGTCCAAACAAGAAGAAGAACCAACTGGCTGGGATTACTATGAGGAACCTCTCTCGAAGAATTTATTTCTTCAGACGTTCCATCAACAATTGACTCTGAATCATACGGAATGCTAAAAGGGACACAACTAGTTTCGATTCATCGTATTATCAAAAGTATTTTCCACTGAGTTCTTTTTAGTTTCTACTTCACACAACGTTCCAGAATTTGTTAAGGCTAAATTCCGCCTGAACGGGTACTGTACGTCGTCTTGGATGACCTCCACTCGCCCTTCTTGCACTGCTCTTCTAACTGTTCCTCTAAACTGGTGATAATCGCAATAGGTGGTTTTCTAAATATCTGCTAACTACTCAATTAAAATGTAAATCTGCCACACGTGTCCCTGCTGAGTCACCGTAGTCCCAGTCGTGTCTTGGATGCGTTAAAGTTAAATACGAAGTCCACAGAACACGAGGCAGAACACATCTATGGTTTACATTGTCAGAGTGGACCCTGATGTCTGGAAGTCGTTGCCACGAAGACCCTTCTTATCAACTGCAGCGACCTACTGTAACAGTCCACTGTCTAGCGAGAATCAAAGGGGGGGACCCGTTCCATTATTAGAAAGGACCGCACTATGCAGCGCCTCAAGAACATGGCGTTTGACACTGTAAACGTAGAGTAGAAAATCTCGTGTAGACGATTAGAGATCTATTTACAACTGACTGGTTCCTCGGACTAAGTGAGAGTCAATGGGTTTCAACCCTAAGAAATGGCAATGCCTCCAATAAGACAGTGGCTTGTGTAGCAAGACATTGTTACAGTCTATGTAGTTTATGTTGAGATACTTTGAGTCGTGTCAAAGATGATTATCTAGATAGTGACTGACAACTCTGGAAAACGGATGCTGGATTTCTAACAAAACGTATCATTAGTAGCACATGTTTCACGATAGGCGCCACCCTGCTCCCTTCTCCTGGCTTCTGATTGGCACCTCTTCATGAAATCTAACCTTCAACTAATTTGCCAATCTTCTTCAGGGACGATGAGGTGGCTGAATGACAGCACGCTGGCATGAATTTCTGCAATTAAAAAATTACTGCGTGTCTTCAGAACTTAGAAAAGATTGGTCAGTTTGCACGGTGGAAAAACAGGATTGGACAGGTAGCATACAGGTCCGAACATCTCCCCCCGGAAATGTGCTAGACCCTTTAGCCTACAAGTAATAATCTGTTTATTATATATTAGGCTACTGTTACTGAAGAGCTATCTCAATGGAAGGTCTTAACGCAGTGTCAACTTCAGCTTAGGTAGGGATAAGTGTACTTACTGAAGTTCATACATTCCTGGTTGGTTTCGCTTAATATAGTGCAACTTCCATCAGTGTAATGTATTTCTACTGAAAAGTTCAAAAGATTCCACAATTGGTAGTCTTTAGAAAAAATGCTCCAACTTTTCACATATGGACTGCTTAGTTTAACAGTGGTAATGTTTTTGTGTGAAAGTATAGTTTTGGCAGGTCTACAAGTCTCAAGTGTTTTGGCTATAATCCCGTGGCCTCGTTTTATACTGGACGTTTTGCAAATACGCCTAATGTGTCGTACACTTCACCCGAACGTACTCTAATAAAACTGTCTCGCAGCTTAATTATTTATCAGCTTCTTGAACGTGTATCGCGAGATATTATGGCACTTGACGTAGGCCTTACATGTACAACGGTGAGTTCGATGGCGTAAATAATGTCTTTCGTTGTCGCAAAAGACTGTTTATTGAGGACGAGGGCCGTGACTGTAATCCAGAGTGTAACAGTGAACCAAATAGTTATGTAACCAATCTCCATGACCTTCCACGCACCATCCTGGAACTGTAGGCTATTTTGAGGTTCATCAGAAGATACACTATCGGACGACGTAGTATCGATGGCGCTGAGCAATAATTGTGAATGAAGAACTAGACCATTGACCAATGACCATGGTAAGGTACAACACAGCTGAGGCTGGGACCCGTATAGCCTACTCTTCGCATTACAGGTCAATTTGGCTGGCGTCTCACTCCAATCGAAATCAATAAATAAATTAACGACTAATCAATAAATTGATTGTCAATTATATGGCTCTATATCGATTATTATCCTTTTATAATATTAGCGATTACATTTATTTTTAGCGATCAGTCGAGTACTTCTTTGCTTCATATAGTCGCTACTTCAGTTCCGTGTGTTATAATAATAATTTCGGCGGGTTATATTGTTAAGAAAACATGTGGCTACGTTGAACCTAACAGTGATAGCATGCTGTTTTATTTACGTAATTGATTGAAGAAAGACATTTGCAACTAAACATGAAATACACTACCGATATGAACAAATAACTACCAAGCAACTAAAGTACACAATAATATAAATTAAATACGCTCTTACATGTAGAAGATAAGCGATGGAGGACATTGATGCTACATTTGTAACTATTTATTAGAAGGCATCTAATCACAATAATTATCAGCAATTAATTTATCTCTAATTCACAAATAGTCGTGTATTTAAATAATTTAGTCGCTTATAGCAATTGTCATAGTGGTGTATAGAAAATGTTCCGTTAGGCTAATCAGCAATTATTACTGCTGCTACTACTACTACTACTACTACTACTACTACTACTACTACTACTACTACTACTACTACTACTACTACTACTACTGCTACTACTACTACTACTATTATTATTATTATTATTATTATCATTATCATCGATATCATCATTAATTATTATTATTATTGTTACTATTATTTTACTGATATCATTATATGAAGATTCGAAAGCATGAGTTTTATAGTAGTTAAGCCAGGACTATATTGGACAGCATGGTACATGTACTTTTCAATAGAACTCATCGGCTGTTCTTGTCTTGTCATCGTAATAAACTCATTCAACGAACTTTGAATCGCTTCACCTTTGTAATATTTGCTCTGTTGAACAGCTGATAACCGTATGAAAAACACTTATCCAGAACTGGTGTAATCCCTACCAGGCACAGCAGGTGTCCCCGTGCGTTTACAATGGAATCCAGGTGGATTTGTACCGTGCTCGTCAAGGCATCGTTTCCAATTCAGGTATACATCGTATGTTCAGGTAAATTGCTTTGTAATGACACTTTGCTCACTCTTTATTACTGATCTAGTTATTAGTTAAGGCAATCGTCATCGAGATCTCAATGACGCCTTCCCATTGGCGAGAACTATAGGCCATTTCTTAATGCTGAGTCAAGATATAATCTCTACCGGTAGCTATTTAAGCCTGTGCATTTATTTATATACAAATGTATGTACTATGTATGCTTTAGGATATATATTATAGCGCAATTTTTTTTATCTCACAAAAATGATGTATCTATGGTAAGAACAAATATTTCATGGTCAGAAAGGCAGAAAATAGTACAGCTATGAATCCAATAGCAATGGAAACTAATAGAAACTATTAGAAATATGATCAATGAGAGCGCAGTGTATATAGAATTTAATAGGAATAGAATATGGTGGTAATAGAATTAAATAGAATTTTATCAGATTAGAATCTAACTGAATCTATATTAATAGAATCTAACTGCTTACAATCTAATAGAATATGGTAGCAATGGAACTTAATTGAATCTGGTGGCATTGCAATCTATTGACACAATGCAATGGTAAAACACAGTGATTGAGACAACTTCCAACCAAGCTATAGAAGTGGCACAGGAATTTTTAATTAATCGTACGGTAAAGTAAATTAGGTTAAACGTCTTTGATAGATCCACAAATGATTTGCCTTTCTATTTTAGATTCAAAGAAACATAGTGCGACCTACTACTGATCGTACAGAAGATGTGACCAGACGAATCTGCATGAAATGATACAGATTACCCAATACATCAACGTATTACTGAAACGAACAAACATCCATGAATGCGCACTTACAGAGTAACAGACAGACTGAACGTAGGCCTACATACGCTTAGATATACTCAGAGACGCAAAGAGTGGACAATGATTTCATGGAGATAATTACAGATAAAACAATGCGGTTAAAAGCGTAACAAAGGAAGAGGCAAAATGCGGTTCGACCTTGTGAGACTCCAGCTAATTCAGGAGCGCTGCGTCGTTTGAGAGGCTTTACCAGAGTTGTCAGGTGAATATCTGAGTTTGGTTGTCAGACATACCAGGGTGCTGAGGGTAAGATTGAACGGGTCATACACAAAGCAAATTACTCTGCTACACGTCAAAGCATTCCTTCTATTCTCTCTAGTAACCAGTTTGCGGGAAGACCCACGTGATCCTTTCAACGCTACTCTGACGAAGCGTTATAGCCATGAAGTACGACGAGGTATACGAATATGTCGGCCAGATTGGCATCTTCCAGGTCTGCACGTGCGCCTGCCTCCTCCTCTACTGTCTCTTCGCCCTCGACGCCATCTCGATGATCTTCGTTGGCGCCGACATGCCTCACTGGTGCCGGGTCCAGCAACTAGCCAACTTCTCCTACGACCTCCAGAAGTACATCGCCATCCCAATGCAAGGGGAAGATGATGAGTACAGCGCCTGTGAGATGTATGACCTCAGCTACGACAACTATTCAACGGAAGACTACCTCGGATGGAACAGAACGATGATGAATATAAGCGAGACAAAGCTGGTTCCCTGCTCTCAGTGGATCTACGAACAAACTGTATTTATCTCGACTATCGTCAGCAGAGTAAGTGTATTCGTAATCGTAATCGAAAACTCTATATGTATGAAGTTTAGTTAGCGCTGTGCATCAGGTTATTTGAGAGAGCTTCCTTCAACTAGCAAGCAACTGATCTGTTAAATAAATACATATAAATGTACAAAAAACAAACATTTAGATAACAAACTCACTCACTTACTCAGTCGTTCAATTAGGGCTCTTCAGTAAGAGCATTATATTTATTATAATTATATTATTGCATATTAATATAATTCTGTGTCATTTGTGTCTAACATACAAAGTGTCAGTCTACCACCGTACTGACAGGCGATAGATAATAATATGCCAATCAGTATTATAATTGCTATTGTTGTTCTTATTCCTATTGTAATCAGTACCGTTGTTCTGATTTTAAATCAGTTCGACCTTGTCTGCCAGTGGTCTTACCTCGTTCCTCTCGTCTCAACCATCTACATGGCAGGTGGGCTGATAGGAGTGGCTGCTGGAGGTCCTCTGTCCGACAGGTAAAATACCTCAACCTCGAATTATTAATTTTTAATTAATTAAATCCCAATTATCTACTATTACAACTCAAAAGTCCATAAATGTAATCTGTCTTGGGAATTTACAATTATCGTCGATTGGGTTATATTAGACTGTATAGGAAGATTAAATGTCATTAAACACACATCGACTCAGATCCCGGTATGTGTCTTTATAGATGACACGTATTCTAACACATAGGGTCTACCCACGCATACAATACGTGCTCGCGTAGACAATATCCACAATTTCATACAATTTCAGTACGTATATGACCGTTATCATATTACCACGTCTTTATTTTGATGGGTGTTCCATTGGGCATGTAATTATTTCTCCACATTTATTAACCTGTATACCACTCCTAAGGCCGCTATGAGCAGCCTATTTTAAAGCGTTATATATAATAATTGGAGGGGTAATGGTTAATGTCTGAAAACTATAAAGCAATTATTTCATGCCCCTCTACCATAAATGCGTCGAATGTCCTTGGTTTTAGGTTTGGTCGGAAGGTGACATTGCTGATCCTCTTGTCCATCAAAATCGTTGGAATCTCTCTGTCGACATTCTCTCCCAACTACGCCGTCTTCATCGTCGGTCGTTTCCTGTTGGGTACCGGGTCAATGGGCTGCTATAACACCTGCTACGTTCTCAGTATGTACTATAGCCAGGTACAACACCTGCTATGACACCATCTACGTTATCAGTACATACCCTAATGATAGCAACGGATGTCTATCATCAATACCACTTCTAATTAGGCAAGAATCATTTTCATTAATCCAATTTGATTAAAGCAGGGAAAGTCTATCATCAATACAGCTTCTTTTACATATGAATTAATTCAATCAAACTGAATTCCATTTATGTAAGAATTATTTTCATTCATCCAATTTCTATTTAAGCACAGAATCTCTTTCATCGATCTATCTTCTATCCACACAAAGACTGATAATCTCAATGCTTTTGTTTCTGTAGCGATGGAATTGGTTGGTCCGAAGTATCGTTCAATGATGGGAGGGTCTGTTCAGGTGGCGACTAGCATCTGCTTCGTCTTCCAACCTCTGATCGCCTACATGGACCGCCGAGACGTCACTTACCAACTGGCAGCAATGGGTCCACACGTACTCATACTGTCCATTGCACTGTACGTCTTACGTGTAATCCTAATCTAATCCAAATACAATCCAATCTGATCAAGTAGGGTCTAATCTAATAATAAAATGTGTTTTCATTCAATGACTACATTATTGAATAGATTAATTATATTGAAGCTGTAGTGAGTGGGTTGTTGAGTAAATGAATGAGTGAATGAATTAATAAATTAGTGATAAAATGAGTGAGTGCATAAGTGAGTAAATAAGTTAGCGAGTAAATGAATAAAAGAACAAGTGAGTAAGGGAGTGAGCAATTGAGCGACTAAATGTGTGAATGAACTAGTGAGCGAATGAGTGAGTAAAATAGCAAGTGAATTAGTGAGAGTATAAGAAGTGAGCGATTGAGTGAGAGAATGGCAGGCTGATTGATAAAATGAGTGATTGAATAACTACCTGGTAGACTCATGATTAATCGATTAATTAAATGATTGAATGAACAACAGACTTGCTGACTAACTTGATCTCTGACTAATTGATTGATCAAGATATTGACCAAGACATTGATTTGTTTACTGAATAATTGAAATGATTTATCAATCGAATGACTTGTTTATTGATTGATCTAATGAATTTGACTTGATCGATCGTTGGAATTGATTGATGACCAACTTACTGGATCAAATGACTATGTTATCGATTATGTATTGTTCGATCGATATATCGATTGGTTAAAATATTCGTGTCATAGGTTCATCTGTGAGTCTCCTCGGTGGCTCGTCGTCAACGGTCGCTATGACGAGGCAGAAGCCATCTTCCGCAAAATGGCCGACATCAACAAAAAGCAACTTCCGGCTGATTTTAGTGCCGAAAAGATCAATGCTGTAAGTAACCTCTTATTTATTTCAATATAGTAATGATAATTTAAGAATTAAAAGACCTACGAAAGTTCAATGCTTTGTTTAGGCTATATGACAATACATACAATGAACAATGCTAGACTGAAACGCATGCAAGTTGTATTCTTTTGTATCCATTTTGTTCTGCTCGATTATATTATATTCTACTCAAGTACTATTGTAATCAATTATATTCTGGTCCTGTACACTTTGTTTAATTCGATAATAGTGGTTCTTTCATGTCATTTCCTTTTGTTGTTCCTATTTAATGCGATGCTCTCATTCAAGTATTCCTTCGTTTTATCTTTCTAAACCGTTTTTATTGTTAAATTTCCTTTTATTGTTTAATATTACTATCCTTGTTTAATATGTTTTCTGTTTCACTCTATTATTCCATTGTTTTCTATTTGATTATTCTATTAAATTCTAGTAGATGAGCAAATCTCCCGATATATCATCAGCTTAAGAATGATCCGATTCTGTACAACCCTCAGATGTTGGATATATGTATGTATGTTTGTTTGCTTGTTTCTAACTTCGTATGTTCGTGTAAATGTGTGTGTGTGTTTGCGAATGCATATATTATTCAAACCGTATTTGTCTATTATTTGGTTTACGATGCTCTTGGGATTGTTGCAGGATGAAACGTCTTCCGGTGGTGTCTTTCTTCTATTCCGATTTCCGGTCATGCGCATTCGAACTTTGGTCTGCGCGTATACTTGGTACGAAGTTCAAGGTTCAACTGATCCATTACTTTTGAGCGTTTTTAGCATTTGCAATTGGTTTCAGCTTGGATAATAGCGTTTGTTGCAGTTTCTGTTAAAACCTCTCCTTTGGTTTCGGTTTGATTTAATTATAAATTTAACTTTTATTTCTGTTGCTAATCCATTTCGTTTTCAATTCCATCACCTCGAATCATGTCTTCTGTCTGTCTTTGAACACTGGTGCTCAGTGTGTGTAAATTTCGTTTTTAGTTTCGGTTTCAGTTTCGGTTTCATTTTTGCTTTTGATATTATGTATTTTGCACGTAGTTTCGCTTGTAATCTGTTCTTCTTCTCTCTGTTCTTGAATACCGGTGCATGTCAATCTCGTTTTTAGTTCGGATTTCAGTTTCGATTTATGGCATCAAATTCACTTTCGATTTTATGTGTTTTGTGTGTAGTTTCGCTTCTAATCTACTCGTTTTCTCTCTGTCTTTAAACACTAGCGCTCATGTACGGTAATTTCGTTTTATTTATGGTTTGAGTTTCAATTTCAATTTCGTTTTCTGCATTTTTAGTTTTGCTTCCAATCTTCTCTACTTCTCTCTGTCGTTGAACACTGGTGCCCTGTACGGTGATATCTACCTCAACACTCTAATTTCCGCCTCCCTCGAAGTTCCATCGATAATATTCTGCATCGTTCTCATCGACTGGAAATTTCTTGGACGACGGTTCACGACCTTTCTGACCTTCTTCACCTCAGCACTCAGCTGCCTACTCTGCATACCAATGACACTACTCGGTAGGTGGAGAATGAAGGCGCTACATAATTGGAAATTCAGACTACCCTTGCTTATGGAATTGATACGGTAATCAATGACATAATTATGGTAACTAAAGTACATGCGATGACGAGGAAATTTCCGGTGAGTCAGATGAGTCAATAATAGACGAGCCAGTGTTCAATATAAGATTAGGCAACGCAAGATCAGATAAAGCAATATTATACAGGTAAGATGAGGCAAGGTAAGGTCCAAAACAGTAGGGTTAGGTTTGAATTGGTTAGTCCAGGCAGGTTAATATACTGCTAGATAGGGTAGACAAGGTTAGGCAAGGTACGACAAGATTATAATAATAAGAACTGTAAAGGTTAAGGAAGGTCATATGATGCTATGCTGGGTAAGGCCCTAAAAGAGAAAGGTTAGGTCACGCAAATAAAAGTATCTTATCATGAAGTATCTCATTCTTCGCATTAAAATGCAGCGTATTGTATTGTGCTTAACTATTTTTACTACACTTGTTTGTGTTGTGTTATATTTCAGTGCATTGTATTTTATCGCATCGCATTTTATATGCTGTGCTCTATTGCATTTAATTGTATTTATTGTGTTGTATTTATTGTGTTATATTTATTGTGTTGTATTTATTGTGTTATATTTATTGTGTTGTATTTTTTGTGTTGTATTTATTGTGTTATATTTATTGTGTTGTATTTATTGTGTTGTATTTATTGTGTTGTATTTATTGTGTTGTATTTATTGTGTTGTATTTATTGTGTAGTATTTATTGTGTTGTATTTATTGTGTTGTATTTATTGTGTTGTATATTGCTTCATTTTACTTTATTGCACTTTATTATGTCGTAGTGTATTTTATTTCTTTGTGTTGCATTTTTTATTGTCTTTTACTCTATTATATTGTACAGGTATTGGAATGGGTGAGACGGTGCTGTCTATCATTGGAAAGTCGTTGGCTGTTATGACTTATACAGCGATGTTCATTGCTTCTTCCGAAGTCTTTCCAACTGAGGTGCGCAACGCAGGGATGGGTCTCATCATGGTCTTCGGGGGAGTTGCTAACATGGCCGCCTCTTTTATTGGAAAACCATTGGTGAGCTATTCGATCAATGGGAAGAGCTTTTGATGGTATCGTCAGGTTGATCACCGATCGAGAAGTTATTTGAACAATAGGACAAAGCAAACGAGCGAAATAGTGAATGAATCAATGTGATCGAATGAATGAATGGATGAATTAGTATGAACGAATTAATTAATTAATTAATTAATTGACAAGTGATAGAATGATTAAATAAATAAATAAATATCTAAATGGGTGAATGAATTTATGAATGAATGAACGAATATAATATAAATTAAATTTGCAACTAGTAACATACTTATGGAAACTTTCTTTCGTTTTTTCTATCTACTCTGGCATATAATTGGCATAACTCTATCCATGCCTGATTGTAGGCACAACTGTGGCTTCCTCTGCCGTACGTTGTTCTTGGTAGCTGTGGCCTCCTAGCGGCCATCTTATGCCTCATTCTGCCGGAAACTCTCGGCCATCCGCTTCAGGACACTGTGGAACAGGCAGAGAAGTTCAAAGGGTAAGAACGTTGAAGATTTAAGAGGACTAGGGCAGTTCAAAGGTTAAGAACGTTGAAGATTTCAGAGGACTAAGGCATTTCAAAGGTTAATGACATAGTTAGCTCAAAGGGTGATGAAGATAGGAATAGTTCATAGGGTGAGCACTAAAGGAATGAGGGAAGTAACATCACTAAGAACGGTTCAAAGCAAAAGGCTATGAATTACTCAAAGAGAAAGACAAAGAAGGGTACAAGGGAAAGATAATTGCCTGTAGTTCTTCGAGAACATTTGGAAACGGTTTCAAGTAAATTACTCGGACAATTAAAATCAAATGACATAGAAACTGTGACGGTTACCAAATATCGTTCTATTTCAATTGTCTCTCTACTTCAATTGTGTTTCGATTTCAATTGTGTTTCAATTTCAATTGTCTTCTACTTCAATTTGTCTTTCTACTTCAATTGTCTCTCTGCTTCAATCGCAGGCTTAATTGTCTTCTACTTCAGCTGTCTTTGTACTTCAATTGTTACTCTCCTTCAATTGTCTTTCTACTTCAATTATCTCTCAACCTCAATTGTCTTAGTTCTTCATTTGTCTATCAACTTCTATTGTCACTCCACTTCAGTTGTTTTACTACTTCAATTGTCTTTCGACTTCCAGAGGCAAGATCGTGGCAGTAGTGGTCGAAGTCACCGAAACCATATCCGACGATGGATATACCAGTCTAGATGGAAGTGCCAGTCTTAATAGAAATGCCATTGTGGATGGTAAAACCAGTGCGAATGGTATAACAAGTGTGGATGAAAACACCAGTTTGGATGGTATAACCAGTGTGGATGATAAGACCAGCGTTTCACTTGGACGTGTTTCTAGCAGTTCATCAACCACCAGCGACCGTCATACAAATCCTCACAAACGGACAAATATTTTCACAATCAGTTCCAATATCGACACAGAAATGTCCTTTGAAAGCACTTTGCTGTAATTTGAACGAAAATACACTGCGTTGATTGATTACTAGTCAAGATGAAAGCGCTGTTGAATACATATTGCTCGCTTGAAATCAAGATTTTGAGTGAGATTAGATTAGAACGATATATTGATTAGATTCCACTGCAATGAATTGAACTTTAAGTAACGTGTCTTTAATCTTTTGTCAGAGCGGGTATGAATTATTATATAGTGCCGCGTTGTATTGTAGTTGAGTGACATATGGATTAAATTGAATTGGGTTCGATTAGTGTGGATTGCATTCAATCACAGTGGTTAAATGTGGATTAAATAGGATTAGCTGGGATTGGATTTGTTGCATTCGTTAAGATTGGGTATTTTTTTATTCTGAAATTTGATATCGCCGTTCTTTTAACATATTTTGATCAGAAGTGTACACGCCTCGACGGCGCAATTGCAGTTGTACTGCAGAGCAATTGTGCGCGAAGGACGTGCTCAAGGTTCCTACATAGTTACTGATGCCTCGGACGAGAGTTGAACCCTCTCACTCAGCGCACACTGAGTATTACGGGCCGACAGCTTTAACCAATCGTCACCTTGCCACACAAATTTTATCTGATCAGATCAATCCTCGCAATTTTCGACAGAGCAAGACAGGTTAGGTAAATGAAGCCGAGACGATGTAAAATAAAGTGAACGTGCAGAGGGTAAGAAACTCTATCTGGACTCTGACCTCCCGCGTATTACCCTTTTGATGCGCTGCAATGCTCGTGAATAAGCTGTTGCCCTATACGCTTAGATTTATAACTGTTGGGTGTAATTAGATTGCGAGTAGGTGCTCTGCATCCTCTGACCCTCTGGAAACTGAACTCTGACCAAACTCGAACAACCCTTCTAATTCGACGCAGGGCTCGCGAATTAGCTGTTGCCTTATACGTTTGGCTTTCGAGTGGCGCTTTAGAAGTGTGAAGCATGCGATGACGATTATCTGCTGGTTCTGAGACGTTGAAATTTTAATGATTAATTGAGTATCTTATTCTTGAATTTAATGCCTGTAATGATAGCGTCTGAGTTTCTAATACATTATAGCATTACTCAAGACACGATATGTGTGACCGATGAGCACACAATTCGTAACATTAAGTACACAATTCGTTGTACTGAGCACAAAAATACAAACATTGAGCACAATATCAATTACACTGAGCAAACAGTTCGTAACATTGAGCAAGCAATTCTGGATAAGAACTCATTTCGTCCTGGAAAAAGCCTTCAAGACTCTTTCTCACCTGCTTACGAACTCTCTGATTGCAACTCCAAAATTGACGTGAAGAGTATCATTAAAATCTTGTCTCACCGTCTTTAAAACTCTTGACTCCCAACTGCCCCACTCCTGGTGAGGAACTAAACCAAGCCTTGGGTTCGAATTGCGCTTGTTAAACATTTCCCTGTTAGTCACAAAAAAACCAACTTGAAATCGAATCAGATTTGAGTTCGATTTTTAGAACTGCGTGGTGTTTGGCGATTGATTTAAGCTTGAAGGTTGATTGAAGCTTTGCAATTGATTGGAGCAAGGCGATTGATTGTAGCCTAGTGATTGATTGGAGATTGGAGATTGATTGAAGATTGGTGATTGATTGGAGACTGGCAATTGATTGGAGATTGGCGATTGATTTAAGGTCGTAGATTGATTGAAGCTTGGTGATTGGTTGGAGTTTGGCGATTGATCAAAGCTTGAGATCTCTTTCTCCTGTGAGTTGGAATCATCCGTGAAGTCTACCATCGATGAGTCCTGCTTATGATAAAGGGACTGTTTGTGAAAGTTTTCTGGTTCCTTGGTAACGCACTGGCATTCCATGACGTCATGGATGTTCGGTATAACTGTTCCAATGGAGCTTGGAGACATCCTGCAACGGAAAAGACAACGTTTAGTACAGTTCAGTAAAAGAATCTTAAATATTTTCAAGAATTTCGGTACAAGAATGAAAATAAGAAAAATCACTGTTTCTACCCATTACGTCCTAATATTTTCAGTATACCGTCTCAAGCTTCAATCACAGGGTGCAATAATTATTTCCGTTCCTGTATGTATGTCTGTGTATATGTATGTGTGTGTATGTATGTCTGTCTGTGTGTATGTCTGTGTGCATCTGTTCGTAGTTAAGCAAGACAGAGTTTAATTTCAATCACTTCACAATCATCACAACCACAGGTTATTCATCAGCAACTCCTATATCACAAGTGCACATGATGCTTCCCTATAAATGCAATCTATCCACACCAGGGCCTGATATTTCCGTATCATTGTATATCGTCTCTTTTATGCAAAAACACAGTTCTGCAAGGCTAACAGATTTTTTAGTTCAAAGGGAGCAACTCGTTGTGTGGGCCTATAACAACCTGAATCTATGCTCATGAACATTTGATTAATTGAAATAAAAAATTAATTTAAATAGCTGAACTGGTTGATTGATTGATTGATTGATTGATTGATTGATTGATTGGCTGATTAATTGATCTATTGCATTAAAACTGAATTAATACCATTAAGAATTATTGCTTGAAAAGCTGAGACGATTGATTGAGGTTATTACACTGGGACTGATCCATCGAATAGTTCCGCCTGTTCGATGGTGTCTAGCAACGGTTGACCGAGGGTCTCTGGGAGGAGAAGAGAGACGACGCCAGCAAGGGAGGCAAGGACCCCGAAGACGACGGAGGGCAGAGGAGCCCAGATCTCAGCCTACAATAGCAACACGATGGAAGGGAGGCGGACAGAGAGAGAGACAGACAGATAGACAGAGAAAGAGACAGAGATAGAGATAAAGACAGAGACAGAGACAGAGAAAGAGAGACACAGACACAGACACAGAGACAGAGATAGAGACAGAGAGACAGAGACAGAGACAGAGACAGAGAAACAAAGACAGAGAGACAGAGACAGAGAAAGAGAGAGACAGAGACAGACAGAGAGAGAAAGAGTAGGGCACTAGAGCATGTTCTGCAATTCTGTGTGATTGTAAGCAATCAATAAAAACTTTTCGTTATAAGCTCGGGAACCCGGCGATCCCCCGGGTTGAGACAGGTTTTTGGGCCTGGAGTGGAAGACGGCGGCCGCGGGTTTCACCAACCCCTCTACAGGGTGTCCGAGGTGTTCCCCGAACGAACGGCGAAGGTTTCGAGTCAATAGGTCTAAAAGTGTGCAAATGCGTGCAATTCTCTCTTTATTTATATTTATTTATTTATTTTATTTATTATCGAAATTTGATACCGCCCGTCTTCTAACATATGAAGACGCCTGTGTCTACCATTGGAGCGCCGACGTATGGAGCGACCATGCTTCCAATTCCGCCGAACAGGGAGCCAGTGCCGAGAGCGACGTTGCGGACCTCCGTGGGAAAGACCTCCGACGCGAAAACGTAGATGATGGAGTAGGTCATCGTTATAAACGCCTTGCCCACCATTGATAGACCCGTCACAGCAGTTCCATAGTCTGCAAACGTCACAGTGACACGTATGGTACTACGAAACAGACAAATACGTTTTATACAAGGACCTATTATGCACAGGACTGGAAACTCAATATGTAGCTACTTCTTTGGGGATGATCGAGAGCAAACAATTTCCCCATCTTTTTGATAAGACAAAGCTGATTCGTGAGCTTTCCTGGTCATGAAATTTAATTGACGAATAACTAATTACTACGCCGCAAGAAATACAAAAATTCCTTTTGAGGCTTAAACCATCTATGATCAAATAGAAGCAAAATTAATTTTTAAAGAGGGGCAAATTGTTCCTCCTCGCGTGTCTAAACGTGGTGGTAGTTACAGTTTAATGACACTGTGGGATAACAAAGATCATTAGCGTCCTCCTTTAGCGTCATCCAGGCTTGTGACTGGCACTGCCAAAGTGCGAGCAGTGAAGGAGTTTCTTAACGTGGCTATAGGCGATAAATTGTTATTAAATTAACAGGGGCGCCAAACAGCTCAAGCGTTTACTCATTATGAGCAAAAAATCATACCAGAAATGGTGAATGTGGTAAGTAAGTAAACTGGCAGTAAAGAGACTTTGATATATCTCGGTTATGCATATGGTTAATAGGCGAAAACAAATCTTAATAGAGGTGTGTAATTATTTTAACATTGCCAATGGAGTCTCAGCTTAACGACACTGTGTGATAACAAGCACCATTGGCGTCACCCTCCTCGTTTATCTAGTCTTGGGACTGACACAGCCAGATTGCGATGCATTACTTGCATGGTAAGTAAAACAATACTGATCATCTTTCTCATCCACCTGGAATGGGCTCCCGGTTGCCCTCCGTCTTCCCCTTAAAATGATCTATCTACCTTTTGTAAGCTTCTAGAGTCATTTCTTTTTGGCCGTGGCTGGGCTGTGAGCACCTCTGAGTAGTTTCCCTTAAAGATGCGCTATATAAATTATCGAAAAAAAGCAGTGAGTTAATGAATTATGTTCTTATTCTTTACTTTTCTGTCGCTACTACTTTAAAGGCGAATACCAAACTTAAAAGAAGTGTGGAATTGTGTGTAACGCATATACACGCTATACACGTTCGTGTATAGCTTGTTTAACGATACTGCGCGAAAAGTTAATAACAAAGATTAATTTGGGTCACCCACCTCATTTGTCATTACTTGGGACTGTCAATGCCAAAGACCAGCAAGATAGTGGCGGTATGTGACCGTTATAAAGTGGTGTAAAAGTTATATAGTCAACGTAGTTAGATTACTGTACAATTTACATAGTTTTGGTTGGCAGCATTTAAGAGGTGTCTAAATAGCACGTTAAAATCAGTCGGCGGCCGTGTCCAAAACTGCGTGAACACAATGCAATATCTTACAATATCGAATATCATACAATACAAAATAAATACTGGATAAATATTGAACACCAAAGGAACACAGAACATTGTCATTGTTCCTGATGCAATTTTTTGTAGCTAGAAAAGAAATACCATTAAATAGCTTTTTGTTTTAATTCCTGAAGATACGTATAAAGTCGGGTATTAATAGACAAATACAATTAAACAAATACAAAATAAATTCACAAATTACCGAATATAATAAATAAGAACAAAATACAGAGGCGGCGATCTCAATTGACAGGTGGGGAGGACACCCAATGAATACACGTATAACTTGTCCCCTCTCTTTAAAAGGTGAAAGGACTTGCCCCCAACGACCCCCGGGATCGACGCCTCTGACAAAATACAATATAGCGTGCTTACTTTTCTGATGAAATGTCAGCGAACAATAAAAATACTTGGTTATGGCTATGATTATAAATGGACAAATACATGGATGGATGGATGGATGGATGGATGGATGGATGGATGGATGGATGGACAGATAGATAGGCAGCCAGGCAGACAGACAGACAGACAGACAGATAGATAGACAGACAGATAGACAGATAGACAGACAGACAGATAGATAGATAGATAGATAGATAGATAGATAGATAGATAGATAGATAGATAGATAGATAGATAGATAGATAGATAGATAGATAGATAGATAGATAGATAGATAGGTAAACAGATAGATATACAGTTTAATTGATTAATGAATTGGCTAATGTTACGTCTGCAGAGGATGCTCGTGAATACCATAGAATATGAGTGGGATGCAGATGATGCTGAATAGAGCTGCTCCAATGAATGAGATGGAGCAAGAGATGCGTCTCCCTGTGACCGACCAACTGAGCAGAAGAGCGCAGATGACAAGGGCGGGAATTTCAACGGCACCGGATATGGCCGTGTTAATGAAGATGTCACCCGACAGGGCACCAGTATTCAATGACATGGCGTAGTACATCAGACTACACGTAAACCTAAACATCATCATTATCACCGTGATCATGATATACAAATGTTTGATCACACCACAGCATATTACATATTACACCATCTTCATTGTTATAAATATAATCATAATTATCGTCATAATTATTATCATCATGATCATGATCATGATCGTGATCATGATCATGATCATGATCGTGATCATCATCATCATCGTCGTCGTCGTCATCGTCATCGTCGTCGTAGTCATCATCATCTTCATTAGCATCAGCATCTTCAGCATCAGCATCATAATCATCATCGTTGTCATCGTCTTCATCATCGTCATCATTATTATTAACACATATATATATATATATATATTATATATATATATTTTATATATATATATATTATATATATATTTTATATATATATATTATATATATATTATATATATATCATCAGGAGCCATGGGTTGAGTGTCGCCTCCAGCGTGTGAACTCTAATCGGCTGCGGTTTGGCCGTATCCTGGCTGAGAGACCTCTGAGTAGATTTCTTGAAGGGACGCTATATAAATTTTCGAAATGAGTGAATGAATGAATAAAATCACCGTGTCCCTGGGCATCTGCCCTCCTGCCCCACGCTCGGTGGACCTGTTGTTGCTACAATTACTGCTTCCAACATTACCAATGTAATCAGTGATAAAAAGTACCAGAGATAGCTGACAATGACAGTCCGAGATCTCATGCGAGGCGTCTTCATCAAAGCGAGACAGTTCTTCTGCTCAAATTCACCATTCTCCTGTAACACAGCATCAACTGATCACATCAATGTTAATTAAATCTAATTGTAAAATATGCATTTAGTAGCAGCAGTTTCAGTTTAAGGTTGCTGTGTGACAACAAAGATCCTCTTAACGTCGCCCCTCCTTCATTCAGGCTTGGGGGACTGGCACTATCAGAGTGCAGGCAGTGGTGGAGTTCAAAAATGTATGTACGCATAGATGAATATATATACATATACATATATGTGTATATATATATACCTATATATGTATATATATATAACAGGATAGATTACATTTTCGACGGTGTTTAAGTCGATTGCATCTGGGAACATTGTTCCGTTGACCGTGCAGATAGACCGCAGCAGTTTCTCTCCCTTCGCCGTCCTTCCAGCAACGATGAGCCAACGAGGAGACTCGGGGATCAAACTGGATACAGGAAACAGAGAAACAAATGGAAGAAACATTACTACACATCGTCAATTAAGTCACTTGGTTTATTCATGATGAATCCCTTTGAAAGATGGCACCAATCGACAAGTTTCCGCATAATTCCATAGAAAGACCATTCAAACACAACACAGCCTACCACAGAGAATGCGCGATTTTTCGTGGCTGCTGTACGGACAAATTGAATCGCAAGAAGACTCATACTAGAGCAACTGTACGACCTGTTTAGTTAACTTGAATATATTGAATCAGTGTAGACAGTTTTAAAGGTGTTTAAGATTAGCATATTGTGTCATAGAATTTAACAGAACAGTTGAACGTAATTGGGTTACATGAAAGATGCTCTATTACACAGTAAATGTATGCCTGGCACGTGTATATATACAAATCTCATTCAAGAAGCATACTCAGAAGACGTGATCTCTGTGCAAATCTAAATGATGTTAAATGCTGAACGTTATTACTAATTAATAATTTGCATCAGTTAGCAAGACAGCCACGTTAGGCTGAGTCACCAGTGGTGGGCCCACGCACAAGCGTGGAACCAGCCAACGGATTTCCGTCGACAGCTGACAAATGACGTGGATGTTCAGAGTTCCTTGGTCAAGTCGCGTCGATAGGGTAGAGCGACACTTTGACAACCACAAGATGTCGCTAAATAGACACTTAACACGATTGCTGTTAACAAGCGATAATGATTATAGTAACAGTCAATGTGCGTTCATCAATGAATTGATCGGGTATTCCTTGACCATTGCTCCCCATTGAATGGACGACTCGCCATTTAGCGACAAAGCTTTCGACTTATGCTTAGCATATTTATTTTTCTATTAGCGAAATAATTTTTGATGTGTACTGCTTAACAGATGGTCCACTTGAATAAATTGGATCCGAAGGGACAGTTTTGAAGGTGTTTAAGATTAGCTTTGCGTCATACAATTTAACAGAACCGCTTTCCCGTTGTTCGGCGATGCAATAACTCTCCTATTAAATAATAAATTTAGACTTTTCTATGACAATCCAAGTCTTCTGCAATTTTTTAAAATGCGAGCTAAGACACTAACTGCTGAATGAATTATCTGTTTTGCTTGTTTCTATTCTCACCGGCATTACTGACTCTGTTTATACAAAGAAGACTTATTGATATTATGAACTTATTGATATTATTAGAATGCAGACAAGACCTATAGGTTTAGAACTGGATTAGATTAATAACAACACAAAGTAATAAATATCGATGACATTCTCTTTCATTATAAAGTTATACACAGATGCTAAGCAAAAAGCCTCCATTTGTTCACACTAAAAGTTTTCCGCGGAACCCTTGACTTCATCTCAAGGAATCCCAAGGTTCCGCGGAACACAGTTTGGGAAACGATGGTGTAATATATTATCGTAGCCTACAATTGCACAATAGTGGAAAACGCAATAGGGCTGAATTAAATTCACTGAGTTTTTATTGCTAAATATTGGTTGTCTAATTTTGAAACAGAGTGAATAAACAAGTGTGCAAAAAACATTTCATTGGACCATACAAATAATTATTGGTAAATATTGTTGCAATCAATCTATTGAGTATTATCTCTTATAATGGGGCAACCACTTCTAGCGGAACGTCTCGTTCCTTTGGGTTATACCTTTTGTTTGCTAATACACAAAATGTGTTAACTGTCGTTTATTTGATCTCTAGTAAGATTTCATATTTCTGCTGTTTCCGAACATGAACTGATTTTGGTGAACAATAAATAATTTTTGACTTGACTTTGACATAACGAACAATTGGTCGCGTGAGATCTTACAAGTTTGCCATCTGGCCTTCTGAATGGGCGCCCTCTTAAGGTGAGGTCGATACCAACGACCTCTTATAAATAATATCTATAACACGGTCGATACGGTAACAAGATGTCGCTAAAACTGTACAACTTACCGTATCGTATCGCATCTAGTCTATAAAAATGTAAAGTGCCCTTACAGAATAACACAGCTGATATGCTCTCACCACGGACACCCGAGGTTAAGGAAAGAAACGCATTTAAAGAGTGAGAAGCCGATGGAGAGAAGCCAGTTATTAGTTTAGCCGTAATACAAGATGCAATACAAGTTCCAATTTAGACACCATTAAAACACTTTTGATATGTGCTACATATAATTGGTCATTCTGCATGTATATAATGAGATATCATTAATGTATATAATAATATAATGAGCTGCAAATTTCTGTCGACTGCAACGGCCTTTGTTATCAAAGGCTGTAGTTAAATTACTAGATTCACCACCTTGTATATAATCTTTATTTCACTATCATGACTCCAAACTCATCCACGTTCGCGCGCTGACAATGCCAGTCCCAAGCCAATGGCACGCCTGGAAAAAGGAGGAGGGCCACGCTAATAATCTTTGTTGTCCCACAGTTTCGTTAAACCGTTACTACGACCTTCACTACTCGCGATCCGACACCATTCTGACTCTGGCAGTGCCAGTCCCAAGCCTGGATGAAGGAAGTTGGCTATCACACAGTATCGTTAAACTGCAACTGCCACCACTACTCGGACTCTGGTTGTGCCAGTATCAATCACCAATAGAGGAGGAGGGTGACGCTAATGTTCTTTGTTATCACACAGTGATTGGCCAGGAATCATGTTAAAGGTGTTTAGAGTGAATTTGCATCGCAGTTGATTGTCTGGATTTAATTAACGACAGTTGCAGATTTCATGAAATATGACGTCCACCATACTCAACCTTAATATATCTTACCATACCACATTCTGTAACATTATGCATCAATTTAGCTCTACTTGCAAGAAGTAAGTAAGAAAGACGATCGAAGGTCCAAGTGCCGCCATCTGGTATTTGACGTCATGACGAACGAGACTTGAGATGAGAGGTTGAAGCATGAAGCCGATGCTTAGGGAGATCTGAAGTGAACAGCCAATCACGGTACGGTACTTTGGACCGACGATCTCCATTACTACAACACATAAACACATATGTTGGCGTGGCACGGTGGCCGATTGGTCAAAGCGGTCGACCCGTCAAGATCATGGATTTTGAGCAGGTCATTCACGCACAATTGCTCTGCAGCACAATTGCAGTTGCGCCGTCGAGGCGTGAGTGCACTTCTGAGCAAAATATGTTGGTAGAACGTGGATATCAAATTTTAGAATAAATTAAAAGATACTACGTAATGACACGTAGCAAACGTGACAGTACTTTACTATCGCATCTATGACCTACTCCATTACATGGATGGATCCAGGGTTTAACGACAGCTTATGACAACAGAGGCCGTTGCCGTCGACAAAAAATTTGCTGGGCATATTACAGCACTTAACTTAATATAGCTTTAATGTAACTCCATTACATGAAAGCGAAATCCTTATATATACCTTAGACTGGATGTGTTGTAAAGGTGTCTTAAAATGGCGCTTCGTAACTGAAAGATTAGACTAGCACCATCTGACTGTGAACTCACCGAGGACATAGGCGCATAGAAAACAGCCGGAAGAGCCGACCCCCAGGATGAAACGACCGACGACACAGGTCGGGTAATTGGGAGCAAAGGTCGCCAGGGCGAAGCCAACGACCCGGATGCAGAGGTACGTCATTGTGGCTGACTTCCGGCCTATCCTTACGAACATAAAATAAGATCAGACGACACCAGTCTATTCCATTCTTATCAAATAATAACCAAGTGTTATCTAGTATTGTAATCAAATAATGATCTATTGCCACGTGTCATTCTAATCCTTATAACGCATTATTCTAATAAAATTATAATCTATTGTTATGGATCTTTAATAATCAATTCTCACCTATTCTCATCTATTCAATTATTCTCTTACATGTTAAGCCATTTTATCCTCTATATTATTTTGTTCTAACCTATTCTATGCCATCAGAATCTGATCTATTCCATTCTGATCAAGCTGATCTATTCCTAAGTAGTTTATTGGAATCTTCAATGATCAATTCTGAACTATTCTATCCTAATCCATTCTTATCTTCTATTCCATTATGTTCTAACCTAATATGAAACATTTAAAAAAACAGATCAATTCTGTTCCATTTAGTTCTTATCTCATCATAATATATTTAGTCATATCGAGTCTAGTTGCAACTCATAGAACTCAATTAGATCCATAATATCATAATTGATGCAGATCAATAAAAAAACTTTGACTGGTAAATTAACTGCCGAGGGTTAATTAATAGTAATGATTCAGATCAGTCAAATGGTTGCTCTCAGTCAAATAAAATAAAATGCATGAAAATCGGTCGATTGATAACATTACTATATCTTCTTAGTCCCTACCTGTCGGACATGGCCCCTGATAAAATGCCTCCAATTATTGTTCCCGCCATGTAGATGGTCGACACTAGTTGATTCAACCAAGAATCGCCACACACTAAGTCGAACTACCTCAAATAACAACAAATTGTCAACAATGAGTGTAGAATATAAGCCACCTTGGACAGAAACCCCAGGACAAAAGCCTCCTCTAAGTTGAGGAGATTTTGTCCTGTAATGGAAGGCTTTTTTCCGGGGCCTTTTGTCCTGGGATTATGTCCTTGGGTCCTTGGGGAGTTTGTCGGGGGCTATTGCTTGGAGGATTTTGTCCGAGGCAATTGTCCGGGACCTTCTGTTCATTCCCCGACAATAGTAGATGTGGTTAGCTACAATGGTCAGGGTGTAGGCTGCCCCTCATGCGCCGCTGTGTAGGAGACCAGCAGGCGGACCACGTTTTACTTCCCGATACTGGCTTATTGCAGAAATTTAAATCTCGGGCTAGCATGGTCCGTCGACCTGCACATCATCATTATACAAATGGCTATTCTTATGATTAATTTCAATATTCATTTGCTTCTAATAAAACACGACTTGTCCACTAAGCAAGTACAAGTGAAAATTAGTCATAATAACAATACGGGATGAGAGATAATTAGAAAATAATATAATTCGAAAACAAATGGAACCTAGAAGGTACGGAATCCCGCTTTATGGGTCCATTGAGTCAACGCTTCAATCAACAGTAGGTACCTTACGAAGAAAACGTTTTTGATGTTTTAAATGTCCTGTTACACAAAGAGCATCAACTGTTGAAGTAAGAAGAAGACTAAGCATAAAAGAGAATGGGATGTAAGCCATAATGGAAAAAACAATTGAGACTCTTTGAGCACATTTGCTGAATGGTAGATAATGAGTGAAAAATAAAGAGTGTACTGACAGGAATCATGGGGAGAAGCGTTGACTGTACGAATAAGCCCCGCGCTGCGTCACATTACAGGGGCTTTGTTATGGGCACTTACCGGCCTGCCCTTTCGTCCCTAACGCCGTCGTTCTTTATCATGCATAGCTGTTGCACTGCTTCTGTTACTATCGGGTGATATTGAAAGCAACCCTGGGCCACTCTCCCGCAAAGTCCAGTTTAATAAGCCTACATTGAAACCATCGTCTATAAACATTGGTAGCTTCAACATGCGTTCAGCCATCCGTCGCTCAGCCATCATACATGACCTCATCAGAGACGAGAGGCTGGACATACTGGCTCTATGCGAAACGTGGATCTGTGCTGACACTCTTGATTGTATCAAGCGTTACATTGCTCCTGAAGGCTTCTCTATTCTCCATGTTCATCGAAATGGCTCAGTGTCTGGCGGGGGTCTCGCTCTTATCTACAGGTCCACGTTAGAGGTCAGCGTACATCCTCAATCCTCAAGGCTCTGCACTTCCTCGTTTGAACTTCTACTAGTTCGTTTGGGTAGATCATCTTCATCTATAACTATTGGAAACATCTACCGCCTACCGGGTACAATAGGAGATTTCTACAACGACCTCGCCAACCTAATTTCATCCATTTGTGTTGAGGCTGGTGAAAGACTTGTGCTCTGTGGAGATCTTAACTGCCCTGGATCTGGAGGTCAAACGAATAGCATACTGGCCGATCCCTTCGATACCTACGGTCTCCGCCAGTATGTTGAAATCCCTACGCGAGGAGATAACATCTTAGACGTTCTAGCAGCCGATGATCGAACCACAGTCTATGACACGCACGTGAACGATGCTGGTCTCATATCGGATCACAAATTAGTACTTTGTAAAATAATGACTTCCGTTCATCGCCAACCAGTATTCCGAAACATCAAAGCAATAGACCCTTTAACACTCAGTGACATGTTAATTGACTCAGACCTATTCACAGCTCCTACAAGCAGTGCAAACGATTTTGCAGAACAAATGAAAACAAGAGTGTCACTGATATTAGACAAACTCGCTCCGATTCAGACTTGCTACAGGCGACCATCTAAACCTATTACTAGATGGCTCTCGTCTGAAGCATCCTGTGCGAAGAAGAAACGTCGTCGACTTGAAAGAAAGTGGAAACATTCTGGACTTTGATGAGGATAGACAGTGTTATCGTCGACACTGCCGTGTAACAAATAAACTCATAAACGATTCACGAAACTCGTATTTCTGCAGCCAACTTGAAAGTGCTGAGAATCCTCGGGACCGATGGCGCATCGCTCAGCGTCTTCTACACTCAAAGGATAGAAACAACTGCCAACGCTCAGACACAGAAAATCAGACTCCAAAGCATGGTTCCTAAATCATCAGCATTGGACTTCATACCTACATCACTCATCGTCTCTTGTTCTGACGTATTATCTCACCTCATTGAACACTTGGCCAACCTATCTTTTGCTGAGGGGTGCTTTCCTTCATGCTTCAAATCTGCTTTAGTCACGCCTTTACTTAAAAAGCCTGACCTTGACACTAGCAATTTGTCTAACTTCAGACCTACCTCCAACCTCAATAACATTTCCAAGATCCTTGAACGTCTTTTTCTTATGCGTATCAAGAGACACATTACTTCCTCTCCCAACTTCAGTCCCTACCAGTCAGCATATCGCGAAGGCTACTCCACTGAAACTGCTCTTGTCTCTACACTGGATTACATCTTCTCATCTATTGACAATGGCAAAGCCTGCCTCTCTGTGTGTCTTGGACCCTAGTGCAACCTTTGACACTGTAGACCACCAGTTACTCCTGGCAAGACTCGCAAAAAGCTTAGGTGTCTCTGGGACTGCCTTACACTGGCTAGCTTCATACCTTGTTGACCGCAATCAGCAAATGGGCATTGGATCTGCTCGGTCGGAGCCCACACTTTGCACTGCTGGAGTGCCACAAGGATCTGTCCTCGGCCCGTTATTATTTACAGTCTTTACTTCCCCAATCAGTCGTATAACTAAACACTTTGGAATTCAATTGCAACAGTATGCAGATGATGTTCAGCTCCATATTGCTCTGTCACACACTGATCAGTCTGGTAAACTAAAACTGGAAGAATGCCTCTCATCCATATATGCATGATTCTGTTTCAATGGTTTGGCCATAAACCCAGACAAGTCTGAAGCAATTGTATTTGGCTCATGTCAACGCCTGCGTTCTTTCCCTATGCTCTCTAGCATTGAACTGGCTGGCACTGCTGTGCCGCTTTCAGACTCTGTTAAAACACTTGGTGTTACCCTCGACAGCAAGCTCACATTTCGACCTCACATAACAAGCCTTTGTAAATCTTGTTTTAACCATATCAGAGCAATACGTCACATAAAGTCGGTTCTAACTCAAAATATGTCTGAAACTATAGCCTGCTCACTTGTCTCCTCTCGCCTCGATTATGCTAATTCACTTTTTGTCGGTCTCTCAGACCTTGAACTCAAACGACTTCAACGTATCCAAAATACATTAGCTCGAGTAGTGCTACGTGTCCCACTACGAACATGCTCCTCTGCTCTACTCCACCAGCTGCATTGGCTCCCTGTTGAATTTAGAATCATATTTAAGTTAGCTTGTTTGACCTACAAAGCCATCATCACCAGTTCACCTACCTATATTCATGCTCTACTAACTCCTTACATTCCTCCTCGTTGCTTACAATCATCAAGTACAGGTCTTTTAGTTGAACCACGATGCAGAACAGTTATGGGCTCTCGTGCATTTCATGTTTCTGCTCCTAGGGAATGGAATCGACTGCCACTCTCTCTTCGTAGCTCAAATTCACTTCCTTCCTTCAAAAAGCGACTCAAAACTCACTATTTCTCTTTGACTTTCAAGGATTTGGAAATCTAATTGCATCTTCTCCTGGCGACTGACTATCCACGCCTCAGATTCACATTTAGGTGTGACCTTGTGCGCGTTACTAATTTAATAAAAAAATAATAATAATGATAATAATAATAATAATAATAATAATAATAATAATAATAATAATAATAATAATAATAATAACGGGAAGAAGGGGAGACTTTGCAGAGAATGGCTGGATGACCTAGAATACTGGTGTAAGACCGATATGCGCAACTTATTACACCCAGGACAAAAGAGCATGGAGAACAATGGTCAAATGTGCAGTGGACACCTGCGGGCTTTCAGCCAATGGATCATGATGATCATGATGACATGTCCTGTAAACTTAGGTGTGGGGTTAGCGGTTAGTAAGTAACTAAACGAGCAGGCAAGTCCCTCAGTGAGCAAATTCATGTAAGCAAGCAACTGCTTACTCTGCCGACAATAGTCGAGACGAAGACAGTTTGTTCGTAGATCCACTGAGAGCAGGGAACCAGCTTTGTCTCGTTCATATTCATCATCGTTCTGTTCCATCCGAGGTAGTCTTCCGTTGAATAGTTGTCGTAGCTGAGGTCATACATCTCACAGGTGCTGTACTCATCATCTTCCCCTTGCATTGGGATGGCGATGTACTTCTGGAGGTCGTAGGAGAAGTTGGCTAGCTGCTGGACCCGGCACCAGTGGGGCATGTCGGCGCCAACGAAGATCATCGTGATGGATTCGATGGTCGACATCGTCACCAAAGAGAGCATGACGACCACGCTCCACTGGTACCAACCCATCTGACCGGTGTAGTCGTAGACATCGTCGTACTTCATTGCCAAGACTTGAACGATGGGCAATTTTAAATAAAACGAGAACCGGTTACACCGTTACTTTCTAAAGAAATAACTCACTTAAACCTCCAGACAATGCATGTGGTGCACAGCTGATGTCAACAAAGACCGTTGATGGTTATCCACAGAGACGACTGTCCTGAAATGTCGCTGATTACTACCTCGTTGAGTTCAGCTGACAACTGTAACATCTCGAGTACAGCAAGATAAGCCTCCTATCAACAGGATCGATGTTCAAGGTAGCATCGGACAGACAGACCAATATCTTGGCCCACGAACTGTGTCAAACTCTTAAAGGTCAAGTAGTGCCCTGATCGATATTCCATCTCATTTTTTGGAGGCAGTGTGCCCATGAAATATCAACTTAATCAGTTTTAAGTAGCATTAATACTGTTTAAAATGCAAGTTTTGTTAGTGTTTTATTCCTTCATAACAGTCAACAAAATTAAGCTGTTAATACGATGCTTAAAAAATGACTAGCCTGTGGTTATATGAATGTCTTATAGACGTCTTAAACTAGTTAAGATTTGCAATGCAGCTCAAAATAGGTACGCATGGAGAGGGTTGACGAAATGTACGCGGTGCAACAAGGGGGAGGGGTATGAAAATTCGTTTTTTGCGTATGTAATATATGGATTTTTCCACTGAAAGCGTTGACAGAGAGGTCTGCCCTCCGTGTGCTCCCTCTGGCGGTTTATGCTTTGACAAACTAGGAAAATGAGACGCGCATATGTATCATATGAAGTACGTAAGTGAACCGCTCTCGACGTCGCTGGCTTCGGTTAGTCCTCAAGCTTACATAAATCTGAGAGAGCAGAAGATGTTCTTTGCTTTTCCGAATTTATGGCCAGAAATTTGTTTTTCTGTTGTCTGAAATCAAAGAAGCAGAAGCTTGGACGTGAGTCTAGTCCACAAGTTTCAAACTACATCAAGAAATTTTTTATCCATTCTTCAAGCTGTTGCAAGGTCCATGTCCTACAGCAGTGCAATTTGTCTGTATTCCAACATAGTTAAGTCTGTATGTGCCGTTGTACGTGCACATACACACACGCCCTACACACACACACACACAAACACACACACACAAACACATACCTACACACACACACGCACCTACACATGGATGTGCATAATATATGCAACTGACATGTCAAATAAAATCTTGCCAAATGCAATTCCTTGAGTTTCCAAACAAAGTTTTCACTTAAGAACTTCACAAACACTATCCATGCGTTTACGACAGAAAAACTTTAGGCACATTTAATATCATTTTGTCGAAGGCAAGCTCATAACAAGACCCATCATTTCCAGCAAGCAACAAGGTTATACAGAGGCAAATCACGTGTTAACATATATATTAAATATCTGACTTTGCAATACGAATAGTTTCTATTTAAAACCTAGGAATAATGTAAACATTTTCATAAACCGAGCAGAGTTTAAAATAAATTTCCGTTCGACAGACACAAAATCTGTCAAGACTTCTGACCAAGAGACGTTGATTCTGAACTTTCGCCTGCATAGCAATTTTTTGCCTGGAAAGTGAGAACATTATTATACTAGATAACTGAAGGCTGTCGAGAGGCAGGAGTTACGACATGGTTGGATCTCCTGTGTAGCTCGTCTTATGCTCTTTCCGATGTCGAACTGTCCAATCCATCACTGAAAACATACACAAATAACATTGTTATTACTCTCATTATCATAAGCACAACACGATTTACTAAAAACATTGAAAACATACAGAAATAACACATATATTACTGTCATTATCATTAGCACTACTTGTTTTACTATTTACATTAATTAAAGTTTAAACGCGCATTATCGCACTGAAAGGTGAATTCGAGGCATGAATATGAGCTTGGGGGGAGTGGCAGCCGATTCTAATCCTATACGGAGCAAAGGAAATGGAATGCTTGTGACAGAAAACCTTTTCTAGATCATATAACCACTCGCCTTTCAACTGCATCAACTAGCACACCATAGCCAGAATTCTATTACCCCAAATCGTTTCAAATCGTACATCGCTTGTCTCCCAATTTACAGATGTTGTGAACCACCAAAATTTCACTTTGTTTCGCCAAAGGAATACGATTTTCGATACTGGCATCACTTAAATTGATCCATGGTTGTCCCAAGGTTAATGGAAAAAAATTCCACGACTTTAAATCACATTTCCCCTTAATTGTAATACCTACACTACACGAGAAAGGACCTACTTCGTATTTGTTTTATCAAATATTTGCCTAATCGAATTTTGAAAATTTTATTAGAAATTTGTATAACATTGTAACGTTTCATAAACATCAGAAGACAATCACTAAGATGGCTGTTTTTATTTTCATCCATCAATAAAAGAAACTAGATATTAGATCATTTAATGGTCATTTCCTACACTTGTCCAGGACTTAGCTACAAAACCACTATTTTCAAATTCTATGTGTTCCTCGACTTTATTGAAAAAACACATCTTTTCCAGAATTTCCAAGCCTTAAACTTTGTTAAAGCCTAATACCATGACACTCCAGGTTTTCAGGGTCCATTATAACCAGGGCTGTACCAAATAGCTGCTTTTAATTATTCGGCCGAATACGAATAATTGGACAGACTATTCTGAAGAATACGAATGCACCAAATAGGTCAACCGAAAAATTTCACATGTGAGCAAAAATTTGTTGTTCAGTAAATTTAATACACAAACTAACTGTAAATAGTCAACTGCGTGTAACTTTGCAACCTTCTGCCAGTTTGTGTAAACTAGGAATAGAGCTAATTTAACTGTACCTAAAAATGAGGCGGCCGACATTGCGATACCGTAGTTCAGGCGGTAGAAATTTACTTCAGTCCGCTTAATATAGGCATGTAGCAGCCACCGCTTGGGCAGAAATAGATTTCACGTTGAAGTCAAGTTTAGTTTAAAACAAAATTATTCTAATAAAACAGCGCAGGTGATCTAGTCGGCTGCAAGTTTGTATTATGTTAATCGCAAGAGGACGCTAAGTTTAGGGATAATACGATTATGTTTCCAGAAAAAACACACCAATATATATATATAAATAAATATATATATATATATATATATGTTAGTTTTATGTCGAGAAAAAACCTAAAAGGTTTATACAAGAGCAACAAGAATCTTGAAGAATGCAACTTATACAAAAATATTTTGTATCTATTTTTTTTACCGAAAATGCCGCCCCTAAGACAAGTGCCGCATGATGCGGTTCGCCCACTTCGCCACGCCCTGTACACAAGCAATAATACATGTGTACAATCACTGTAACCCGTGACAACCCCTCACACATTTCAGCCAACTGCAATTCTCTTAGAAAATAGACGTTCATTTTTTGGTCCTTCTGGAAATGTATATAAGCCACACAAAGGTGCTTGAAGGGCTAAGGGGCCGCTCACATAATATATAACACATAAAATCTCAATTTTTGGCCCACCCCTACCCATAATAACATTATATAACAGCAGATGTGACCTCCCACCCCTATATTATATAACAGATCTGATACCTACCCCTATCCCACTCCAGTCTATAAGCACATTAAAAGACATACAATCGACAAAATTGTATTGGACAATTTGAAACTTTTATAACAATACAATGTTAGTTAGCACTATAATAGTGACTAGATCATGTTAGTCAGTAGAACTGCAGGAAAAAAATCATCACATGCCCAATTGGCTATCTAACAAGTCGTCTTAAAAAGTGTACTCTCTCTTTTGTACTCTCTCGTGCCAATGATGATTAGACCGGATGTATGGAGCTCCTCTGCATCTTAATAATCGGACTTTTAATTGCGCTAAATTCACATGTATTAATTATGGTAACTAATTGGGTAGTCGACGATTGTTACCATGTATCTACAAGTAGGCCTAGGCCTACTAATACATCATGATAATACATGGTCGTGAAGTAAATCCTATCTAAAAACACCAGTTTTATTTCCATCCTGTTTTGCACTAGAAATGAGGATGACAGTATCACATGTACAGAAACGATTGGTTTAATATTGCACTATCAGGTAATTAGGTTAACGGTATAACTCTACCTATTTAATAGCGTATGATGCAAAGTGTATACCAGAACTACAATTGGGTATTTAAGCAAACACATAAACTATTTACACGTACTATAGAAAATGAAATCAAACATCTTGATATTACCTACCGAAATAATTATTTCAAGTGTATTAATTTTAATTTAAACCAGAATCAATACAAATCACACAGAATTGAATTTAAGAACGCTTAAAACTATGCACAGGAAATTGTTAAAATTGTAATCAGGAAATTTTTAATAGCGGATTTATAAATAATAAGTAGGAACGTCAAATCAATTCACCAGGTGGCAGCTGATGGTGCTAGTTCTAGTTCACAACGTATTGTGAACTTCGAATGAACAATGAAGGTCCATAGAATTTCCAATTGACAGGCAAACAGGTAAAATTGCATAAGCTGAAAAAGTCTGTTACTTAACGAAACCATCAACCTGCCCCCCACACCATACACAATAGAGCGCTAACAAAACAGGAACCCACCCACCTACCCCTTGAGCGTTATATAATATGTGAACGGTCCCTAAGGGCTAAATGGTGACCGGACAATTCGGCGTCGGACAGTTCGGCGCGGACAATTCGGCGCCGGGACAATTCGGCGACGGACAATTCGGCGTCGGACAATTCGGCGTCGGACAATTCGGCGTCGGACAATTCGGCGTCGTACAATTCGGCGAGCGGACAATGTTAGAATCTGCGATGATATAATTATATTGCCAGAAGTCTGCAGACCGTGTGCTCCCTCTAGCGGTACGCCGTCAAAAAAATACACTTACAGAAAATGCGACGCGCGTATTTTTGTACGTACACACACAAACACACCAATATATATATAAATAGTTATAATGTTATTATGTCTGCATGTATTTATGTTTGTAGATATATAGCTATACAAACTATAGATGTATTTATGTTTGTACATAAGTTTTTATGTAACCACACGAAATATACATGCATTTATTGCATTTACGTATTTCTATAAGACCTAGAGGACACAACCATGTTCTCCTACCCAAAGACGACTCTCAATTTAGGCCTACTATTATTGATCACTATCACTCATGTAAGCATTAATTGTCTGCATTATTGTCACATTGTGTTATTTCTAAATAAAGAATATCTAATCCATCTCCCAGTGCAACCAAACCAGAGTTCTATAGCATCTACATGTACCTGCTAAGTCCTGCTCGTGTGTATAAATGCATTTGCACGCATTTGTGTATATACGTAGCTGGGGCAGAGCACCAGATTGCCAGAAGCATGCTGTAACCAACGCGAATAGTATGCATTCAAGCCTCCCTCCCAAGATGGTCATGTTGTAGGGACCTTGAGCAAGTCCTTTGCCAACAGTACCATCCATAATAATATGCTCTTTCGTATGGCCGTGTGTGCACTTATGAACGTCAGACTGAGGTCAGTATCGAATACCGTTGTTTTCTATTGTATTGACATGCGTTTTATAGATTTAAACGCTTGTGTAATTATGTTAACTGTATTACTGTTTTAATGATGTGTGCAAGTAATTCAGCGACATTGTGTACAAACAAAGGTGCTGTAGCACTAATGTATTCACCAACGTGTGAACCAGCAATATCACCCCTTACCATTAGCAGTAGCAATTAATTTAATTGGAAGTCACCAGAAAGATACTAGAGCCAAATACCAATAGACCCGAAAATATGCACGATGTTTCCATAACATGCCGAATAAACACAATAATTGTGAGTTTCAAAGCAATTTTTCACTTAAGAACATCACAAACTATTTTATGTGCTTACGACCCTCAAAGTGCTTTAGGACAACATTCGACACAAAATTTCATTCTGTCAAAGGGTAACTTGTAACATCACCTTTTATTTCCAGCAAATAACAGAGTTATTACAGAAGTAAATCAGTGCAAATCTCTAATGTTATATATACATATATATATATGTATACATATATATGTATATATGTATATATATATATATATGTATGTATATATATATATATATATCTGACTGGCAACATGAATGGCTTTTGCTCAAAACCTAGACAGAATTTGAAAATTTTCTTATATTGAGCAGAGTTAAAATTAAATTTATGTTTGACACAAAGTCTGGCAAAACATCTGCCCATGAGATGATGATTCTGAACTTTCGCCTGTATATAGCAATTTATTGCATGGCAAGTGAGAACATATTAACTGAAGACTTTTGAGAAGAAGGAGTCACGACGTGGTTGGATCTCCTGTAAAGCTCTTCTCATGCTCTTGCCGATGTCGTACCGTCCAATCCAGCACTGAAAATACACACAGCAATGATACATTATTATTTTTATTATTATCTAGATTATTACTATCATTGCTTATTGTATTATTTTCATCAATTAAATGTGGTCACACTGAATGGTGAATCAGAGGCAGGGAAAGTCAGTCGTTTTGACGGCTGACTTTCCACACCTGAGATGCATCATCTGCTCTAAGACACAAATTAGACAAGGGACTTTTAGATTATCAGGACTTAAAACCACAGACTCTTATATATGATCTCAGTTTAACTATCATCGCAACAAATCCACTATTTTCAAAATCCAGCAGTTCCCCAACCTTTCGAAAAACAGAATTTCCTGCCTCAAATTTCGTTTAAGTCTAATACCATAACACAGAAGATTTTCAGAATTCGTCGCAAACCTGTAAATAATTTTAAACAACAAACGACAATTGCAGAAAGAAAATTTATACGAAATGATTGCTAAACTATTAAATATATCATCACCCTACCGAAGTCCACGAAAATCCTCATAAGTCCATTTGCACCATATAACCATAAAGTTTAACACCATCATCTTATAGGCTACCAGCCCTCTTCATTAAAAGGACCCAGCAGGGTAACTCCTGAGCCATGTTCGACATGTACAATTCCTCTACCTTGACAATCTCGGCCACAGTAATACGGAGGATCCGGACAGCCTTCGTCTTTGCATCTGACAACATTTCAGAATGTAATTTAATTCAACTGAAATTTATTCAGCACCTAAAAATTAATGATTGTGAGCTCCTACAAAACGGCAATCAAGTATGGGTTAAGCACTGCATCAATGTAAAAACATTTATTAGCAGAAAACGCTCAGACTATTGCTCCTTAAATCACTGCCAACATTCAAATAAACATCTGTATAAAGAATATAGATTACCAAAGAATACTATCCAACAAATCACCAAACTATTTATCAGATTAATGCATGAATGAATGTTGGAGTGATCAAATGATTTTTAGGAATAAACGAAGTTATAAATGAATAAATGGCTGAATGAACAAACAACTGAATAAATGAATTCCCAAAACAGAACAAATTCATGAAACAAACCCTTTGCGAGGAATAGAAACAGTAAACATTAAAAGACTAAATTAACCAATCACTCAATTGACGATTGAACAACCTTAAGATGAATAAATTAACAATACAGCCGAATGGGTAAATTCTTGAATGATTAAATAAATAAATATCTGGACAATCGAAACAGTGACCAATCAATTAGCAATATAAACAGGTCAGCAATCCATCAATAAGCTAATCAATAATTGAACAACCACTAGAACTGCTACCTCTTGCATTTCTTGAACACTTTAGGAGATGGTTCTTGTAGGCCGCATGTCATGCAGGTGCGAACGTTCCTGCAGGCTTGTCGGATAGATTCCTTGCCCTCTTGATTACCCGTTCCCTTCTCCACGTCGGGCCCATCCACCGTGACTTTACCTGCCCTCTCAGAACTTGATTCCTCGTTGGCTTTCACTTTTTGCTTTGCACTGGACTGCTCCGCGGCTTTGGCTTTCTTTCTAGAATCAGATTCCTCAGTGGCCTTCAATTTTTTCTTAATAACAACCGTTTCCTTCCCAGTTTTTGAATTGGTGACTTTGGACACGGTTTTGGAACTTAGTTGCTCCTTTAAATTTAACTTATTCGAAGCACTTGGTTTCCATCCCTTAATTCCTTGGCTCTCAGTCTCTGCAGTTCCCCCATTTTCAATATCCCCAGTCTGTTTTTTACGTGACTTCTTCCTTACTGCTAAATTTTCATTCTTTTCTTGACAATCGTACTCCTTTATTGCTTTCAGTTCCCTCTCAACGCGTGTTTCCTTTCCAGCTTTTGAGCAAATGGCATCGGACTTGGTATCTAAACAGGGTTCCTGGTGGCCACAGTGCGTGCAGGTGTTAACGTGCATGCAGCCAGATCGGCTCGATTCTTTCGCTTTGTTTAAATTCGATGTGTACGGAGTCCTCGCTTTCACTTCCTTAGCTCCTTGTCTTTTAGTTCTTGCTGCATCCCCAGTCAAGACTTCACATGAAATCAACTCAATTTTGCTTTTGCCTTGAACGGTCGACCATCGTTTCAAATCACAACCAGACGACGAATCCAAGTCGCCCACAGCCTGGAGACGCTGCGCCATCTCCTTCTCCGAAGATGGGACCGAAGGCATTGCGCTCAACGCTGCTAGCTTCTCAGGCGATAACCTTGTAGTCAGCCTAATGTCACTCTCGTTGACCTGAAAGCTCAATTTTCCCAAGGCTGCTTGCGTCTCAGACGATACATTTAGAGGCAGCTTAAGGTCACAGCCGTTGACCTGAACGATCATTTGCGATTCTCCTGGTTTAACTGGGGGTCTTTCCTCATCGCCAACCAATAAATAGTTGAGATAGTCAGTCAGTTCTCTGCCAAGCACTAGTCTCTCGTGCATAACCTTTTCGTTGAAGCCGACAACATAGAGTTCTTTTATTTCTATGCTGTTCGCATGGTCGTCTTCTTTTCCGACGACATCCTCATTACTTCTAGTATCTTCCACTGTTAATGTTAACCTAAATAGGTCGACTCCATACATCAGCAGCTCCTGCAGTTTAAACCAATCTTTCTAAAAGACATTGACAAAAAAATTAAAGCAGTTAATTACGACTGTTGAAGCTCATGTGGTAAATAATTGTATTCTATCGTAGTCACGTATTCCTATAGTGTCTCTCCAAGTACAACCTAATCAGTACGAAAAGACCCGTAGGAAAAGTCCGTTAAAAGTCTTAAGTAATGTTTGCGCGTCTCTATTGAAACTCTTCAGAAGCATGCTTGGAACAACTGCGAATATTCATTTAACACTTAAGCGCCGAGCTGCAGTGGTTCCCGGTCGCTTTTAGTACACGTTCGTTGTTAGAATGAAACGTGTCAAAGTGACCATTTTATTAATTAAAATCCGAAACAGTAAAAAAATCCGATCTCAAAGTTGTTTAGTTAGATGGTGTAACACAAAAAAATAAACACAGTATTTCTCAGTCATTGCTACCTGTAACAATTCTCTTGTCCTTTTTATTAAACAAGCAACAGTTTTTGAAATCCCTTTCCTACCATTGCTACATTTTCTACCCTACCTGCTGAACACCCATAACAAAATTTGCTCTATGTAACTAATATGTCATCTTATAAATTAAGTAAGATACAATATATTTGCAAATTCTTTTCTAACACAGAAAATTTCTTTATCTGATTCAAGAATCACTCAAAAAAGTATTTGCTGCCTGTAACTATTGTGTTACTTTATTAATTAAGTAGGTAACAAATTCTGTCTAAAATCCGACCCACCCATTCTCTCATCATCTTATATAACACAGATACCCCGATGAAAATGATTCAACCTATTAGAAAACCTTCACTTTTTAAAGTTAACTACAAAGTACAAACCACTTGGAAAGTCATTTTACATGTGACTTACAACTCCTTCACCATTGTTAAGCAAACTACACTTGCAATTGTTAAAACACTGCAATCTACGACAATCCCGTCTTTGCTAAGCAGACAACAATACCTGTGTACAAATCACTGTAACCATTGACAACCTTTCACACATTTCAGCAAACTGCAGTGCTCTTAGAAAATAGGTATTCATACATTTTATTCCTTCCTTCTGGAGATAGCATGACCTACTCAGAAGAGCTTGAAGGGCTTAAGGACAAATTGCTATTTTCTAAGACAATAAAGTACATTAATAGCTAAAATAATGAAAGTATAATAAAGAACAATATGTTCACTTAACCGCCTTAGGATGAGATACCACATAATCACAGTTTTCTTTATTTATTTGTACTAATTGGAGACTTGACACAGAGGTTGTTTACCCAAGCACTCTATATTCGCCAAACAACAAGCAACAGAAAAGCTTTTCACAATGATAATAATGTACCACGGTACTACCACCCAAAGTATAGTAATCTTCGTGCATTGCGTGGCCGAAGTTTCAGCCGAAGAAGCCCTTTTGAATAAACTTCAACGTTTGATAACAATAAATGCACTTCAAATCTTAACAATATTCGTGAGTGTTGACTGCTAGGTCATCAAACCGCCTTGTAGCAATTTGGTGTGATAGATTGACATTTTCTACAATAGAAATTTTATACGAGGACCGAAGAGATGGTTTTGTCTAAAAAATATACTCATTCTTAAAGCAATCTTTTATAAATTCTCCATCAGAAAACGGTTTTGCTCTCTTTGTTATAGCATCCACTAGCACACGGCGCCCTCGTAGTGGTCAAAACCGCTATACCGGCGCTTTATAAATCGCCGTTGTTATTATAATTATTATTACGGCTAATTTTAGTTGCTGTTTCCGACCTACTCCTGTAAGCATTGAAACTCATCTGTTGTCCGATAAAAACTTTGATTAAGAAAAACTGATGGGTCAAATTAAAACTAAGCGGACAGAGAGTGAAACCTGGTCCCATGTTTTGTGAAATAATACCGCTTAATATTATATCCCTCGCTGACTGCAAATCTTTTCTCCGCAAATCAAACACAATGCACCCTGTGATTGCTCAATGACAATTCTTCGGTCCACGTTTTATCTAAACTCTACATTCGGAGTCATTTCTCAACTTTTACCGGAGGCTGTTGATACGACGCCATCTTCCCAAATCGCCAGACGCTCAAAGAATACAAAGTATTATGTATTGCACCACAAAGCTAGAATAAAAACTACATGTATATGCCTTGTGGAGCTGAGAATTGTGGGAATTTCTAAGACGCCCCATTCTGAGTAAGTTTGAGATTTACAATTATACGATAAAATTTAATTGAACCCATTAATCGGGTCAGATTGTAGCCGGCGGGCGCATAATGGAACATCACACCTATTTTAAAAATTCCGCCTTTGAAAATTACTGCCACCCACAAAAGTTGCTTCAGAAAATACATGTAATAGCTACCTAAGAAAATTTTGTCATAATAACTGCACATGAATAGCCTAATTAAGGTCTGCGCTACCCATAAAACTAACTTCAGATAAGCAACAGAGCCAATATGAAAAAAACACTTCAGTAGCTTAATTGCAACCACAAATGCAAATTTCTGTTCAAAATTTTTAGTTCCCCATTTATTGATTTTGATCAAGTTTTAAACGATGCCGCAGTTACTGAATGAGAGCAGGTCTTTACGCGTGTGTTGAGGCCACAGTAGGTCATTTTTAGCACATATTATAACTATTAAATGATAAATATGCGCTTCATAATCATTTAACTAAAGTTTTGCCATATTTGATCAAACACTGTATAAATTATTGTAAAATTTATTACAGTATTTCTAGAGGTTCGCTTTTTCTCCGTTCGCCGTGTATGTAGCTGGGGTACCGCACACGACTATTAATAGCGTTCAGCTTCAGACGCGAATGGTATGGGTTCAAGCCTTCCACGAAATGGTTGTGGTGCAGTAGGGACCGTGAGCTAGTCCTTTGCCAACAGTTGTTAGGTGCCATCCATATGCAGCTCTTTCGGATGGCCGTGTGTGCACTTCTGAACTTCAGACGGAGGGAGGTCAGTATCAGATACCGTTGTATTGTATTAAATGAAGTTGTATTGCATTGTATTGCACACATGTGTGATTGTGTGCACTGTATTACTGTGATGTGTGCAAATGATTTAGCGATATAACAAAGTGTGCTCCCGTAATGAGGCATTCACCAACATGCGAAAAAACTATATCAGCCCTTACCATTCATTATAAGTAGCAATTAGTTTAGTTGGAAATCACTAGAGCGGTACTAGCCATATAACCAATAGCCCATAAAATATAGACAATAATATTTATATCCATAACAAGCCAAATAAGTTCTAGGTAAATGCAATTATAATGAGTTTCCAAACAAGTTTTTACTAAAGAACATCACAAAATATTTTGTGTTTACGACCCTTAGTCATTTAGGACAACATTAAATGTACATGTGACAAATTTTGTCACATGTACATGTAATATATTTTTTTCAAAAGATAGTTTGTAACATCACTCTTTATTTCCATCAAATAACAAGGTTATTGCAGAAGTAAATCATTGCAAACCTTTAACCAGATATATATATCTGACTGGCAACATGAATGGTTTCTATTTAAAACCTAGAAAGAATTTGAACATTTTCTTAGAGCCTACTGAGCAGAGTCAAAATAAATTTAAGTTTGACACAGTCTGTCAACACTTCTGGCCAAGAGATGTTGATTCTGAACTTTCGCCTGCATAGCAAGTTTTTGCATGGAAAGTGAGAACATTATTATTGACAACTGAAGGCTTTCGAGAGGCAGGAGTTACGACGTGGTTGGATCCCTTATATAGCTCATTTCATGCTCATGTCGATGTCGAACTGTCCAATCCATCACTGAAAACACACACAAATAACGCTATTATTACTCTCATTATCATTATCGCTACATGCTTTACTATTTACATTTTTTAAATTTGAAAAGTGTATGGTCACACTGTATTGTATATAATTATACTGTATTTAATTATATATACAGCGTCTCTAGTAGGGTGGACCGTTCAGAAGCGCTGCCAATGCGTAAGGCCCCGAAAAGTAGGCTTAGGGAAAAGCGAATGAGGCTGAGAGACTGCCAGCTGGAATTTTAGAGCAAACAAAATAAGAAAGCGCATTCCACAGAAAGGGGCCTTGAAGGAAGAAAATAAAAACATCAAGTTAAGTACTTGAAGTTTTTATTTTCTTCCTTCAATGTGAGAAGTTACATACTACAGCAATTAATTATTTTCCACTATTTTCCAATTCCATTAATTCCCCGACTTTTTTAAAGTACGTGTCTTCCAGAATTTCCAGCATTAACTTCTGTTAGTCTAATACCATGACTCACCAGATTTCCTGGATCAGTTGCAACCCCAAGAACTACTTTAAAGAACAATTGAAAGAAACTCTAATGGAACGACTGTTAAACTAACTTACAAAAAATTCATTTGTCCATTTCTACCACCTAGGACCATAAAATTTAATACGTTTTATACGTTAAAAAATGGCCCTCTGGATTGCAAGAACCTCTTAGGTAAACTCCTGGACCATGTTCAACAGGGACGATTGCCCTACCTTGACAGTCTCGGCCACAGTAATACGGAGGATTCGGACAGCCTTCGTCTTTGCATCTGATGGCATAAAAGACACCAGAAAGTAATGTAATTAAACAGGCATTTAGATATTTAGATAGCGCCTATAATGAGTGTGAACCCTTATATAGCGTCTATCTAACAATAGTCTTGGCACTGCATCAATGTAAAACAAATTTAGCTCTGACTATTATTGCTCATTAAATCTATGTCCACGTTCAAATAAACATCTAGATAGAGAATATCAGTAAATAAAGAACATTTCTGTCTAAAGAAATACCAAATAATTAGTAAGTTCAAATGAATGTTTGAATGAAATTCAATGAATGTAGTAGTGAACAAATGAATTATTTGAATTTATGAAAAAGCTGAATGGACGATTGACAAAACCAAACGAATACACAAGTAAATGAGTAAATAAAATAATAAATAATTGCACCACTGAAAACACTCATGAGCGAGAAATATATACACAGTCATCAATAAAACACTGAATTAACAAATCACTTAATTAACAATTTAACAACACCAAAAGGAATAAAATTAATGAACTACCAAACAGCTGAATGGATAAAGTCTGGAATGATTAAATAAAGAAATGAATGGGCAGGCCTGGTTCGTCTGACATTAAGAATACTTGGCAGCCGCCTAGGGCTGCCGATTTCTAGGGGCCGCCAATTTTGCAATATGAACACAAAAAAGTTTGGAGACAATCATAAAAAAGAATGAAATCACGTTGGTTTATTTTTTAGTTATTATTAATCCTAACCTTATCAAATTATCCAAATATTGAGTGCTTCTTGGTTGACTGACTGTGGTAGTTAATTCATACACTTATATATAATCTTAATATTTAAGTGAAAAGGACAGTAAAATAAAACAACGGCCAATGTCTTAATTTTAGTCGCTAGCATAAAATTATGGGTTGGCGGACCACCAATATGATTGTGTCCTTGTCAAGGGCCGCAAATATTTTGAACCGGGCCTGTGAATGGGTGATCGAAACCGTCTTCAATCAATTAGCAATAAAACAGGAACAGCAATCCGACAATAACCTAGTCAATGAATCATCGGTAGAACTACTACCTCTTGCATTTCTTGAACACCTTAGGGGATGGTTCCTGTAGGCCGCAGGTCATGCAGGTACGAACGTTCTTGCAGCCTGGTCGGACAGATTCCCTGCCCTCTTGATCACCCTCACCCTTGCCCACGTTTGGCCCATCCACCGTCACTTTTGCTGCCTTCTCAGAACGTGATTCATCATTGGCTTTTGCTATTTCCCTTGCATTGGACTCCTTTATGGCTTTACCTTTCTTTCTAGAATCAGATTCCTCAGTGGCTTTCAATACCTTCTTAGCGCCCGTTTCCTTCCCAGTCTTTGAATTGGTGACCTTAGATATGGTCTTTGTACTGGGTTGTTCTTTTAAGCTTAACTTATTCGAAGCACTTGCTTTCAGTTCCTTAGTTCCTTGGCTCTCAGTCTCTGCAGTTCCCCCATCGTGAACATCCCCAGTCTGTTTTCTACCTGACTTCTTCCTTACTGCTGAATTTTCATTCTTTCCTAGACAGTCATACTCCTTTATTGCTTTCAGTTCTTTCTCAACGTTGGTTTCCTTTCCAGCTTTTGAACACATGGCATTTGAATAATGTTCCTGTGGTTTAATGGTTTTGCAAATGTGAATATCCTTACTTCCTGGTCGGCCCTTCTCCTCTTGATTACCCATTTCCTTACCCACGCCGGGTCCATCCACCGCTATTTTACCTGCCTTCTCAGAACTCTGTTTCTCAGTCGTTTTCAATTCTTGCTTAGCATTGAAATCCTCCATGGTCACAGCCTTTTTTCTAGAATCAGATTCTACTGTTGCTTTAAGTTCCTTCTTATTGCTTGGTCGGCTTGAATCCTTCACCTCTAGATCACCCATTCCTTTCCCCAAGTTGGGATCATCCACCATTACTGCAGCTGCCTTCTCAGAATTCTGTTTCTCAGTCGTTTTTAATCCTTGCTTAGCATTGAACTCCTCCACGGCTCTACCTTTCTTTTTAAACTTCGAATCCTCTGTTGCGTTCGGTTCCTTCTCAACTTCTGTTTTCTTTCCACCCTTTGAATAGATGGCATTGGAATTGGTGTTCGAATAGACTTCCTGGTGGCCACAGTTCAGGCAGGTGCGAACGTGCATGCAACATGGTATACGTTGGCTCGATTCCTTCTCCTTGTCCAAATTCGATTTGTTCGAAGCCCTCGCTTTCGCTTCCCTCGTTTCTTGTCCTTTAGTCTCTGCAGTTCCTCCTCCATTGTGCACAGCACCTGTAGTCTTATTCATGCCGTCCACATAACTAGTTTTGTACACGATATCACCAGCCAGAACTTCAACAGATTTCACTTCAACTTTGCCTTTGCCTGTTAACCATGGTTTCGCCGGACAACCAATCGAATCCAAGATTCCCACATCATGGAGCCGCTGAACCATCTCTTTCTCCAAAGAACTGACCGAAGGCAATGCCCTCAACGCTGCTAGCCTCTCAGACCATAACTTTTCAGCCTGCCGCCAGTCAAAGCCGTTGTCCTGAGAGCTCAGTTGCGATTCGCAACGTTTGGTTGGGAAACTTGCCTCGTAATCATCCAGCAAATAGTTGAGATAACCAGTCAGTTCTTTACTCAGCAGAAATTTCTCTTCCGCCAATTTTCCCTCGAATCCGACAACGTAGATTTCTTTTAAGTCTTCCTTGGCGACGACACTCTGACGACTTGTATCCCCCACTGTTAATGTTACCTTATATAGGTCAACTCCATACCACATCAGCTCTTGTAGTTTAAACCAATCTCTCTGAAAGACATTGACAAACACACTCAAAGCAAATAATTACGACTGTTGAAGCTTAAGTGGTAAATAATTGTCTTTACTTTCATTCATTCATTCATTACGAAAATTTATATAGCGCGCCATAGAGACTACTACTGAGAAGCGCTCTCAGCTCCGGAATGGCTAAAAAGAACAGTTTTAATGCGAATATAAAAAGAGTACGAGTAGGACCTGGGGACAACCGCGACGTACAACGGGAGCGTGCTCCAGAGTTTTTGCGTATTCCTGTAGCGCCTATCCCTGTACAACCTAATCAGTGGGGAAAAAGTCTTTAACAGTCTCAAGTAATGTTTGCGCGTCTCTTTTGAAATTCTTCAGAAACATACTTGGAACAACTGTGAATATACGTTTAACACTTACAGCATTTGCTTCCTGGTAACTTTTAGTACATGCCATTTGTTATAGTGAAAAGTCTCAAAGTGATCATTTCATCAAATAGAATCCAAAACTGCGAAAAACACTAAAGTCATAATTGTAACACAAACAATAAATACAGTATTTCTTCAAAATCATTCATATCTGTAACTATTCTCAAACCTGTCAATTAAGCATGCAACATTTTTAAAAGTCACCCAGTGGAACACCCAGAAAAACAAGTACTAGCTTTAATTATTCTGTCATTTTATTAATTAAGTAAGCGGTAATCCTCCGAATCCCGGTCCCAAATTATTTTATACTAATAAGAGGAAGTATAGTATATCAGAGTATGTTATTTATTGATAGAACACAGCATAAGTGTTATTTATTGTAAGACCACCAGTCATCAACTACTAAATATTGTAATTGTCGCACAGCATTTGCAAATAGCTGCCGAGAACGTTCTGTTTGTGACTCTTGCGCCACTGAAAGGCCGACAAGTAGCTTGCAAACAGAGCGCGACTTGTAACCGCTCTGATACCGGAGTTTACGTTTTGCTTGCATCCACAATCCTTCGATAGTTTCTGAGTGAATGTCCCTGTGTACTGAATGAACGAACTCATGAGCGTGCACAACAACTGCATGATCATACACCCCGTTGTTTATGCGAGCGACATTCTGATAGCCTCGCCAAGCGTCTGTGACGACTGTTGTCCCCGGCAACACATGATTATTGATAATGCGTTCCAGTGTTTGTGCATCTCGACGGGCAACAACCTCCATCCAACATCGTCCGCTACCACGCTCGACCAAGCCAACAACCCACTTGCCAACGCGTCGAACGAGTTTGTAGTCTCATAATTTAGAAGGAAACCGTCACTTGAATTGTCCGCCAACAAGAATTTTGGCAAGCATATCTATGTGATAACACATACGAAATAATTTGGGACCGGGATTCGGAGGATTGCCCAATTCGTGGACAGAAGAGATGGTTGGTGTCTAAAAATATGTTCATTCTTCAAGTTTTTTAATAAATTAATTCTCCATCAGAAAACGGTTTTCCTCTCTTTGCTATGGCCACAATTAGCACATGGCTGATTGTAATTGCTGTTTCCAACTTACTGCTGTCATGTTTGAAACTCATCTGTTGTCAAAAAAAGCTTTGAGTCGCTGAGTCAAATTCGCTGAGTCAAATTAGAACTTAGCGCGCAGGGAGTCAAACATGGACCCATGCATGCTTTGTGGAATATTACTGCTTAATATTATAATTCCTCATCGACTTCAATCTCTTTATCATAGATCAAGTATAATGCACCCTAAGATTGCTTAATAAAAAATTGTCGGTCCACGTTTCTCTTAAACTTCACATTAAAAGATAAATTATCGTATTTTACCGGCGGTTGTTGATACGCCGCCATCTTCACTAATCGCTAGACGCTAAAAGAATACAAACTTTACAGACAATGTCATGCACTACAAAGTTAGAAGAAGTAAGTAAGTAAGCAAGTAAGTAAGTATATATGTACTTTATTGAACCGCTTACAAACGCACTGCGGGCACATCAAAATATGAACAATCACAAAATAATCATAACAAGCAATTACACAACAGACGTCCTAGGAGTAGCTAAAGTATAATATTATAGAGAGCAAACAATAGTAATTACACCCACAATAGGAATCGATTCAATTGCATAGCATTCGGGTGATAAAACCACACAGAGTTAGTGCGTGAGCACGCGCGATTTCTCGATTGTGCGATCGAGAACTGGGTGAATAGGCAACATTTTTTAAAGTAGGCAAAAACAACTTAGAACATGGCGTGGGTTGTGTACGTAGCAGTAGCACGGAAGAGAAAAGAGAGGAATCTGCACGACCACAGAGGTCGTCAAAAGTCATATGGTCAAAAGGCAGAAACTTGAGCCGTGTCCGTTTCCTTACAAGAGGAATAAAGATTTTCTCTGACGTTGCCCGAGAACCCTTATACCGCCGATAATTTTTTATAAACTAAATTCATAAATGCCGATGAAGAATCGTTTTTCAAAGGCAAGTGAGACTGATGAAAGCCAAGGAATTCAATTTAACTTAGAACTTTTTCGCACAGATATCACAGACTTTATCAGAAGAATGGTTAATGAGGCCTAAACCTAATTAATCTTGTAGTGTAGTCATAAACCATTGAATCATCTGGTGTGTTTGCTGATAGAAGAATACGACATGGAAATTAGCCGAGCTACAGTGTAGAAGACACACTGTATGGAGTGTAAACCGCGCGGCTTCGTGGATTGACAGTGCTAGGCTGGATAAGTTCCAATCTTGCTAAAACTTACTTATTTCCTTGAAGTTCCATCCTTCAAAAGCATTTCAGAAATCCGATTTTCTTTGACAATCAGTAATTTGGAAAACTGATCAGACACATATTTCGGCGTGACCTTGCGCGCCTTAAAAATTCGTTTTATAAATATCCGTTTAGCATATGTAAGGAGCATGCAGTGCTTAATTAGCACTCGTAGTTCGGAATGAGGCTGTTTTTGGCATCGGCATTCGACTTTCTTCCTGGCTTGGCCTCTCGTGTAGGCTACACTGCTCTACGCTGGTTCCAATCCGATTTGCCTTCCAGAACCTTCTGCGTCAAAGCCTCCATCCACTGCTCGCAATTCCACTCTCTCGGAGTCCCTCAAGGCTCTGTCCTAGGTTCACTCATATTTTTCCTATTCATTCATTCATTCATTGCATTTATATAGCGTCCCTTCAAGAAACCTACTCAGGAGCGATCCCAGCTCAGTCACGACTAAAGAAACAACTTGGGGACTTGTAAAAACTTGACAGTTGGACCACGAGCAATGCGCGGAGTTCAAACGGGAGATCATTCCCTGATGAAGGGCCCGCAACCGAGAAAGCACGGCGCTGCCTAATAGCCGAGCGAGCAATCCTCACCGCAGAGCTAAGCACCCGACGTGCTGCAACGGCAGACACTGGGCAGCAGAAATTACGCAAGTAAGATGGAGCACAACCAAGAATGATCAACTCGAGCAGTAACAAGGCGTGAATAAGAACCACGATACCATCGTGGGTGAGAGAAGTGAAGCTGACGAAGTTGGTAGTAGCACCTCCGAGCACGGTGCAAGTAGGTTCACATGTTGAGAGAGAGAGTGAGCTCAGTCAAGAGTGACTCCGAGATCACGGACTGTGAGGGAAAAATTTATGTGAAGAAAGAGCAGGGTAAGTCGGGGATGTCAATACCCTCAAGTCGCATACGTCCTGCAAACAAAAAGGCAGCGTTTTGGAGGGGTTTAAGAGGAGCCGATTGAAGGCCATCCATTCATGGTTAGACATATCTGACTCACAGTAGCCGCCACATCCAATGAGCGTGTGTGGACGTAGGCTTGTAGATCGTCCGCAAATAGTTGATGCAGAAACCTCTGAAACACCAGCAAGGGGCAAATATCAGCAGTGTAGAGAAGGTATAACAAAGCCCCTAAGACAGAACATTGATGCACCCCAAAAGGGCAGGGACTCAAGGAGTCCTAGACGAGCCAAGGGCCACACAGTTTGTGCGGTCTGAAAAGAAAGACCTAAGCCATTCAAATGGCTGGTCTACCAGGCCAAAGGAGGTGGAGAGGCGCTGCATACCACATAACTCTCTGCATCCTTCTTCTCAAGCTCATTCTCCACCTCCAACACACAATTACTCCCCGTGCTTAACTTCACCTCAAAAATGAACGTCGTAGGCCGATATAATATCAGACTGGTCCCTTCCGTTGTCAAAACATTGCACTAGGCCTAAAGTTAATTGTCCCAAGCACGAAAGATCACTAAACTAGTTTTAAAAAACTTTAAAACAAACAAAGATTATAATGAAACAGACTAGAATATGAAAATTGTCATTTAAGAGTTAATGACTAAAGAACATAATTACAGTGGTTCAAAAAGTGGCCAACTATAAAAGATGTCAAAAAGAAAAGACTGTACAATTACCAACACGTAGCAATGGTAAACTAAATCGGTTCTCCATCGTGAAATGGAGCCACATAAAATTGCCCACATTCAAAAAATATCTAAGTAACAAATAAACAAATAAACGTCTAACGAAATACCAACTAATTTATCAATGAATAAAGAAGCTGACCAATGAATGCAGCAGCGAGCAAATGAATTATTTGAATAAATACGAATGTGTAATCATCTGAATGAATGAAAGATTGAGTCAACTGAATGAATGAATACATTAAAATTACAAAATAATTTGGCAAAGTAAACTTTAAGATCCGAAGCGAGAACATGTGCTTTATCCTCCGTGAGTGCTCACGTTCAAAATTTACCTACATTTCTGAACTTGATTACAAATATTAGAAATCAACAAGATCTCCCATAGTTGAAACATCTTGCTTTTACCAACTGAGCAATTTCTTCTTCACAACCAAAATACAAAGGAGTTCTAAAAAATGAATACCTAAGCTCATTACACAAGGACATCACTACGAAAAAAAAAAAAAACAACGGACAGTTAGGATAGCAAAACACTATAGACAGCAACAACGACAAAGTTAGGCGAATAAATTATCAGTTTTAAACCTAACAACATTCATGTTTTCAAACAGAAACAGTTTGTGAAGAATCAAGTCAAAGTTTCAAAACATTTGTAACATTAGTTTAATATCTATATTAGAAGAAAGCATCAATGAAGTATCATGCTTTTACCATTATAAACTTTCAGATAAGAGATTGTTAAGTATCATGCTTTTACCATTACAAACTTTGAGATAAGAGATTGTTAAATATCATGATTTTACCATTACAAACTTTGAGATAAGAGATTGTTAAGTATCATGCTTTTACCATTATAAACTTTGAGATAAGAGATTGTTAAGTATCATGCTTTTACCATTACAAACTTTGAGATAAGAGATTGCTAAGTATCATGCTTTTACCATTACAAACTTTGAGATAAGATATTGTTAAGTATCATGCTTTTACCATTACAAACTTTGAGATAAGAGATTGTTAAGTATCATGCTTTTACCATTATAAACTTTGAGATAAGAGATTGTTCTAAAACACAGCTGAAAATACACAAGTAACAAAAGAATACTGTTACTTAAATGATTTGTGAAGAAGCTGGCTCAAGTTTTCAAACATTTATTAATAATAATTAACAATCAATGACCAATCACATTTTTAGCAAATGTTACAAACTAGGTGATACAACACAGATGCTCCAGTACTATGGCACTCACAAACAATACAAAATCAACATCACAGCTTTTCATTGGCATTAGGAATTTAATTGACCGATACTAAGTAGATATAAAATTACCCATATAATATGCACAATATCTATAAAGAATTAGCCAATTAAATACATTGACAGTTTTCCAAACAAGTTTTCACTTAAGAAATTCACAAAAAACTTTCTATGTTTTACAACCATTAAAAAATTTCACAATACAACAACCGATACACGTACTGTCATTCTGACAATGAGATAATTCATAACACGACCCAAGCACATGGCACGACTAACCAGATAAAATCCCCTAAACAGATATTACTTGCAACAGGACTAGTATCACTTTTAGATTGTATAAAACATCTGAGTATTTTCTTATAGTCAGCAGAGTTAATAATAACGCCAAGTTCGATCCAAATTCCGGCAAGTCTTCTGGACAAGGCAAGTTGATTCTGAACTTTGTTACCCAAGCAAATTGATTGATGTAAGTTTAGCAATTTTTTTGCAACTGGAGACTATTGCGAGGTAGGTGTTACGGCATGACGGGATCTCCTACACAACTGTTTTGGTGCTCTTCTCGATGTCGGGCTGTCCAATCCAACACTGCAAAACAAACAGCAATGGCAGTACCACTTACATAATAGAAATGGTAAAAAACATTGGCATCCCAGAAATTACACTACCACTTAACTTGATTCGTAGAAATGGCATTACAATCTACATTGTAGAAATGGCATAACTGCATAGAATATAAAAATGTAAGAGCCAGCTACATAATAGAAAATGGCACTACCGTTAACATGGCAGAAATAGCACTACAATTAACATCATAAAAAAGGCACTACCCCTTGCAAGAGAGGAATGGTGCTACCACCTGCATTACAGAAATAGCACAACCACATAGATCCTAGAGATAGCATGTTCGCCAATATAATAGAAATGGCGATACCACGTATACACCATTTCAAATCAAACATCGATTGCAATTTCTGACTTCTGTGAATGTCAAAACCTTGACTTGTCTATGCCAAAAGAAAATGATTTCCAAAACTCTCACAATAATCATCGTCGACGACTAGTGCGTTGTGATCACGACTCTATAGAAGTCTTAAGATTAGATTACTGAAACATTTTACCAGAGTACTGCAGAAATAAATTCTAAAAAATCGATTGCTAAATTATTCTAAATGAATTGCCACACATTATCTCTAGATATCATTTGTACCATATTATCATCACATATTATATTTTTCACAGGTAAATGACCCTAGCTACATAGAGCCTAGGCAGAATGGTAAAGCCATTGAGGAATCCGACTCTTGAAAAAAAGATAAAAGATACAATCACCAAAGAATCTGAATCCATTTCAAAACAGTCCTCTGGAATAAAAGAACTTAGTAGGTTAACCTCTGGGCTTTGTTCGACAAGTACGTTTGCCCTACCTTGACAGTCTCGGCCACAGTAATACGGAGGATCCGGACAGCCTTCGTCTTTGCATCTAACAACATAAAAATATTCAAATGTAATGCAATTCAACGAACATTTATACATCACCTATAAAAGAGCATCAACATTTATATAGCAGCAATCAAGTATGAATTGCCCACTGTATCAATGTAAATAAAATTCTCAGCAGAAAATAATGACACTATTGCTCCAGCAAACTATTGCCCATGCCCAAATAAACATCTAGCAAACGAATATAAATAAGCAAAGCTTATATCTGTCAAACAAAATATCAATTAATTCATCAACAAATGCAAACAAATGACCCATGAATTTATCAATACATGCATTAGTGAACGAATTAATGACTTGAATGAACGATGGAATGAATATGCGTATTAAACTCAGAAAGTGAATGAATTTTTGAACAAATAAACAAATGAATGAACAAATTAACAATAAATGGCAAATGAATTACCATGTGACTGAATGAACTATACAATAACTTTAATCACAATTAAAAAACCGAATTAATAAATTAATTTTGTAGAATCAGTCATCGATAATTGACAAAAATAACCAACCACTAAATCTATTATTGAACTACCTCAACATAAATAAATGGCTAAATTCTTGAATGAATAAATTAAGAAATTAAAGGGTGGTCAAAACAGTCATCAATCAATCATCAACAAACTGTCCACCAAGTAATAGATATGTAAATCATTCGATGAACGGAAGATATACCTCTTGCACTTCTTGAACACCTTTGGCGCTGGTTCCTGTAGGGCACAGGTCATGCAAATGCGAACTTTCTTACTGCTTGGTCGACTCGATTCCTTTCCCTCTTCCTTATCCATTCCTTTCCCCACCTCGGACTCATCCACCGTGACTCTAGCTTTCTTTTCAGAACGGGATTCCTTATTGGCTTTCACTTTTCTTCTTGCACTGGACTCCTCTGTGACTTTAGCCTTCTTTCTAGAATCAGATTCCTCAGTGGCTTTCAATTCCTTCTTAACACCCGATTCCCCCCCAGTCTCTGATTCGGTGACTTTGGACTTGGTCTGTGTACTGGGCTGCCTTTTTACATTTAACCTATTCGAAGTACCTGCCTTCAGTGTCTTAATTCCTTGGCTCTCAGTATCTGCAGTTCCTTCATCGTGAACATCCCCGGTCTGTTTTCTACCTGACATCTTCCTTACTGCTGAATCTGCATTCTTTACCTAACAATTATAATCAACATATTAATTATAATTTAAATTATATTGCTTTACTGATTATAGATAATGAAACTGTGCTACACGGTGGCAGAATGGTTAGAGAGCTCAGGCTGTAACGCGGAAAGGATGAGTTCGAGCCTCGCGTGAAGTATTTAATGTGTAGAGACTTGAGGAAGTCCTTTAGGCCCCATACCTACTCACAATTGGTCAGCACCATTGATGTTCCTTTACATTTCCGAATTTCGACTTACCTATGAGCCTTGAAAGGAGGGCAATATCAGACACCTAGTTATATAATATTGTACCATATTATAATATTACTAGACGTTTGTTTGTACTATTACGGTAAAAACGTTTGTTGTTCTGGTAAAAAGTTCACAATCATGATAGCCACAGCACTGTTCCCCATCACTAATAATAATGAAAATGCAATAATGATGATTAGAAAAGAAAAAGATTTAGTAATTAACATCACAGATGATGCCACTACTATAAAGCATCTATCAGAAGCTTCCCATTAGGGTTGTACCGAATAGGTGATTTTCACTATTCGGTCGAATACAAATAATTGGACCGAATACGAATAATTGGACCAACTATTCCGCCGAATACGAATAGTGTCCAAAATAGGTCAGATTTGTCAGGGGTTTAGGAGGGTTCAACCCCCGTTCAATTTTAAAACTATCGGTTAATTCTCAAAAGTTACCTTGAGGGTCAAGCATAAAGATATCGGTACTCCCAGATCAGCTTTCAGTGGCACCCAGACCCACAGCTACCCTCTACAATTTAACCCCATATACCGGTTTCAGGTTGGTAAAAATTCTTGTCGGGACATTTCGAAAGTGAAAATGTTCCAGCTCCTCAAATCAAATTTGACAATTCAAACCCTCTATTGCATATATATATACACACACACACATATATATATATATATATATATATATATAACAGCTAAAACTTGACTCCAACTCACTTCGGTTTTGCTCTGCCCTGCAGTAACGATCGACCTACGTTTCAAATGGCTAGCAAACGATCCGATGTCGTCGCAGTTGTTCACACGCTGGATATGTTGCATCATCTCTTTCTCGGCAGATCTGACCGAAGACAATGTTGCTTTTGTCTCAGACGTTTCCTCTGCAGGCATCCCCTCATCGCAGCCGCTGGACGGCAAACACAGCTGCGATTTTCTCGGGACTCTTCTCCTGATGCCCAATGCCGTGAGACAGTTAACCAGTTCATCTTGCTGCACTAATTTATTGATGGAAAATTTATCGTTTCTGGCGAAAGCATAGAGATCCCTTTCTACGTATCTTGCCACCTTTTTCCGTTTTCCGTTGTTCACGTAACCGCGTTCTTTCACTGCAATTGTTACCTTGTATACGTCGACTCCACTCTTTGTCAGCTCATGCACTTTTGACCAACATTCCTGTAAGACATTAAGAAAGAAGATTAGATGGAAGCAGCAGTAAATCATTTCTAAATGTAACCATCCTGTGACCTCGTTAATTAAGTAAGCATACCATAACCTTGCTTAGGTTGGCCCATCAGCTTGCAACGGTATTCCACAGTCCCTCTCACCTTACCAGTTCCGGAGACGCCTTAAAACTTTCTGTTCTCTGGCCAAGCCCAAACGCCCGTTGACAGCGCTGCAGATTTTAGCTGCGCCATACAAATGCTTGCAATGACATTACTCTGCTAAATGAACACCCGCAAAATGTATGCCCGATTCGGATCTTCATCCCTTGCTATAGCTTCCGCTATCAAAATGCAAATCCTGAATGGTGTTGTTTCCGAATAATTGCTTGCAAGCCTAACAACTTCTGTCGTCAAGTTCAGCTCGGAAAAAGACAATTCGTCAATTTGAACTTGCCGGACAGGCTATCAAACTACTGTCATGTTTTGTGGAAAAATAATAACTATAGCAATAATAATAAACAATATTTTGTCTAATTTCAAACTGACAAGACTCAGTAGGTTATGAACTTATGATTAAAAACATAGTAGGCCTATGAATTAATAATGTCGCATATCATATTTCTCGTTGACTGCAATTTTATCTCCGCAGTTCAAAAGTAATACAAACTCAGAATTATCGATGTCAAAAATTATTCGGTCCAACAATGTTTAAAATCACAATTTTCAGAGTTAATTTTAGTGTATTACCGGCAGTTGTTGACGCGCCTCCATTTTCGTTAGACGCTCAAAACATAGAACTATAATTAAAACATCGTTTCTTGTGGAGCAAAGAATTATGGGCAATGTTTATTAACGCGATTTATTATTACGTTTTTAATATTATTATTATTGCAACTACTACTACTTAAGTCTACTTAGCAGTCAGTAAACGCGTATAACAGGAACGTTTGATCATAATTAATCTTGAAAAAATAAGTCTCAAACGGCTAACTTTGCACAGCCATAATGCTGAATATTTGCGAATCACGTTCGGAAGTTTATTTCATTCAGCTGGCCAGTGCAAATGCACGGTTTCCAAATTTATTAACTGATCGGGTTAAAAAAAAAGTCAGCTTGGAATGATGATCACAGTCGTCGTCTCAATTGGAGAGATGTACAATAACAACTGAGGAAACATCGAAATAAATTTGTGTTGACTCGGCTCATTAGCGGACAGATTTCGAATGTGGTCTTGTATGAGGAGCCACAGTGTGGGTGACGTGTCACGAGGAGTTAACTCTTTGCTAGGCTTTACAGCATAATGGAGAACAGTGATACGAAATTTGGTATCAATTCTAACTTTGCTGAGCACATCTCTTTCGTTGTCATAGCATGCTTTTCCTTCTACTACGAACTCGACAAGTGAAAATAAGTATGGATACTTGGACACATTGGCGGTCCTTGTGCCAGAAAACAAGGATAGATACCCAATTCTTGGGCCATTAAACAAGGATGGATACCTGGTTTCTCTGGCAAAACTCTTGTTTAATGTGCCATTAAATAAGAAAAGACCAAAGAGCACAACAGGTAAATCAAGCTCATTCTACGTGCCCTCTTGTGGCTACCATGGAAGCTACCGGATGAGCGATGGTTTATCAGTCCTTGCATCGGAAATGAAGGCCATAACGAGGGCGAGACAAATTAGCCATCAATGCCCACACATGTCATGTTGTTGTTTTTCAGATTCTCCTGCAGACCTGGACGACTACGCCAAAGACCGAAAACAAAGAAATAGAGACCAAAAATAAATCAGAACATTTGTGTAAATAGTCTTTAAAAAAGATTCTGAACTTTTAATGCTGTAAATACTTTAAAATGTAACCAAACATAGACATCATGTATGTTGCATATATACGTGCCTGACGTCAATCATCGTTGTAATGACAAAGTTCATAAACCTTGCAATCTCTCTAATACAATGCGACAACAGCTAAACTCATAAAACTGTGAAGCGTCCATTCCTACTGTAACGGTTTAGGGGTACGCCTATCTAGTGAACTTCTTGCAGTTCCAGTCCCAAGTTTGTATAAAGGAGGAGGGCGACGCTAAATATCTTTGTTATTACACTGTCGTTAAACTGAAACTGCTACTGCTACTATTGCTATTGAATATCCTGGTTGTTCAACTGTAACAAAATAATGGCATGCCGGCATCTCATCGTCCAAGTTTACTAACATGGTGTCCCACTTTAGATGAAAAACAACATGTCCACTTGGTCAGCGCACTGTACTTTGAACTTAAGACTATAATGATGATACACTTCAAATGTTCCCCAATAAAAAAATAAAAACCACAAGAGATAATCTAGAATTCCCACAATCAAAACATATCAATAAGTCAGCAATTAGTTCCTCAGAAGCAAAATGGAGAGCATCAAGGAAATATTCAACCCGTATATAAACTCTTCTCGCGAGGGCATCACCTCGGAAGAAAAACGCATACATAATAAAGTTACATTTTACAGACTGCAAACACAAGAAGGGTAATGACAGAAGCATAACTTACAGGCACAAAATGTAGCCATGCTTTGAAAAAGTTAAGTTAAACAACTGTGACATTTGTTTAATATTAAATAAATATCAGTGAAGTATCGTACTTTTACCATCACAAACTTTGTGAAAAGATAAAGTAATAAAAGTACTGCTCCAAATGCTTAAGTAATCAAGTTTTAGCATTGAACTGCTTTGCAAGGAAGCTGGTTCAAGTTTTCAAACAAATTAATATCGATGAACAATCATACTTTTACCATAACGAACAAGGTGATAAAACAAAGATGCTCCAGAACTGCAATATTCACCAAACTGGAAAAATCTGCATTTTGTTTATCATTAGCAGCAGCAATATATTTTATTGGAAGTAATCAGTATAGCAGTGTCTTAATGGGGTAACTCCACCTCGCAGTTTAACGTTAAACCAGGGCCGCCCATTTAATGAGTATGCATGCTAATCATATCGAACCACCCGAAGGCTATAGCGGTCTAGCAGCTGGGTCCGTCCATGTCGTTTGAGTGGTCAGTGATAGAAATGTTTGGGCTTAGTGCCTCTCTGTAGTTCATTTGCATTTCAATAATAATATAGGTCCCGGAATTTGGGCTGAGATTAGACCTTGTCAATTGTAGTTGCACCAGAGGGGACAATTAGGGTAGTTCATCTGAACAGGGTCAAAGATGCTGGGAGACGGCAGTGTATGACGCACATGGCAAACGACTGGACATAACAACAGACGTGCGTTGATAACAGGGCAAATAGTCGTAAACTGCAAGACTGAGACACTGTGACACAATGTAAACAGATATCCAATTGTGATGCCAATCAATAGATATATATATATTATTGTCTGGATAGATATTTAGCAGCCGACACCAGCATTGGAAGCGTCACAGACATCTAAATGCCAATATGATGCTATTATTACACCTATTATGCTTTATCCAGGCTTGGGACTGGCACTGCCACAATATCAGCAGTGGCGGAGTAACAGACCTTGCAGGTCATAAATATTTATAACTTTTTTCATTCACTCAAATATGGGTCAAAGACCTGTGCCCTCCTCAAAATGTCACTGTATTTTTTATTACTGTTCACTTGTATCCGTTGCATTGATGTCATTGATCATTCCATAAATGTCTCCCATCTCATCATCATTTGAATTCCACGACGAGTTGTCACTCTGGCAAATCTCGTTATACATAGGCTTCATCCACAGATGATGCTGATGCTGCTGACGATGATGATGTTGGTGATGATGAAGAATTTATTCATTAGGGTAGGTCCATTTTGCTTCATATCAATAGGGGATGAGACGAATGGTGTCACTCCTATTGCCTTCCTCGCAGAGAAATTTGGGTGAGCAACTTGTCCCAGGTCACAAGTGACTTGAGGTATTTTCGATCTTATTGGCATCAACATGTGATGTTCCATCACTGTCTATCATTTTAGCTGTCATGTTACTGTCTTGTCCTTGCAAGTATTTACTAACATAAAGGCCTACTTAAAACAATGATCTACATGAACACAACATATATTCCAAAACTAAATCCCCAAACTAATGTTCAGCTTACTAATTTGCACAGTCGTGTAAGAAACAGCTTCTAACGCAATCAAAAATAATGAGGGCTGAGATAAACCATCAGGACACTTTCACGGTATGCAAAATTATTGTCTCGCACGTGATAGGACATGGCTTAGTTGTGTTGGAACCAGAGAACCAAAAGCCCACTGGGCCACTGGCAGTGTAACGAAGTCCTCGGCTTCAATTCAAATCAGTGACAGGTAGAAGGAATCGTGAAAACAAGCCGAGGCCCAGTTACGAAGTCATCTACAAGCAATCGAAGCTTGTACTGTCAGTGTTTGTGCCTGTATGTGTATATCTGTTCTTTGCGACCCATATTATAATTGAAATGCAAATGAACTACGTCCTTACCTCGGATAGTGCGTCCATTGAAAGAGATGCACACAGCTAATAATTCATTGTTCCATAAGAGATCACTCAATCGACGGCCACAGTCCCAGCTGGTCTGGCAGCTGGGACTGTGCGATACAATTCTGGAGGTTCTATATGATTGGCATGCATACTCATTAAATGGGCGGCCCCGGTTTAACGTTAAACTGCGAGGTGGAGTTAAACCCCTTTAACACTTATAACACTAACAGTGCACAAACAGCATCCCCTACCTCTTCGGCAGGAGCTGCTCTCTCATCCTCTGCTGCTTTCCGGAGGCACCTGAAGACTTTCCTGTTTCCGTTAAGCTATGGGGTTAGTCTTGAGCGCCTCTGATATCGATTGTCGCTATATAGGTTTTAATTACATTACATATCCAGAGAGTATTAACCAATTAATTTCTAACTACCCACAGTACATTGACGAGTGAGTTTCACTTAAGAACTTCACAAACACTTTCTACAAATTCACAGCCATTCAAAAATTCCATGACACGACATACGAAAATTTATATAGCACCCCTTAGGTCTACTACTCAAGAGTGCACCCGACCCCGGCACGGCTAAAAAGAACAGTCTTAGGGCGAGCATAACGAGAATCTGAGTGTCAGAGAGACGACCGCAACACCTTTTATGCTGCACATTACGCATATTGTCACAGGGCTACTCATAACACGACTCATTATTTACAGCAACATGGTCAAAAAAGAGGTAGATCTGCACAAACCTTTAAACATTAAAGACATACAACACGAAAAGTTTCACTAATAAACCTTTAAAAGAATCTGAACATTATCTCAAACTGAGCAAAACTAAATAAAAATAAATGTCAAGTTCGATCAAAACACTGGCAAGACTTCGAGCTAAGGCACGTCGATTCTGAACTTTCATTAATGAAGCCGTTTGTTGGATTGTGAGCGAGATCACATTATTGACAACTGTAGGTTTTTGACAGATAGAGTTACGATGTGGCTGGATCTCCTGTGCAGCTGTTCTCATGTTCTTGGCGATGTCGTCCTGTCCAATTCAACACTGAAAAACGCACAGAAATGGAACTGTATGACTTACATCACAGAATGTAATGCAATGGAAAACTTGTATAGCTCCACTAAAATATCAGAGGAGCTCACAACTCAACACATAGCTAAACAGAGAACAGGAAAGTTTTCAGGCGCTTTCGGAAGACAGGATGAGAGAGCAGCTCCTCCCGAAGAGGAAGGGGAGGCTGTTCCAGCTGGTAGGACCACATAGGCAAAGAACTCTAATGGCATTACCACTTGCATGATAGAAATGACACTACCACTTAGCTAACAAAAAAAGCAGAAAAGAAATGACAGTACCACTCACACCAGGAAATTGACATTGCCACTCGCAAGACAGAAATGGAACATCATGAAAATATCATTACCATTTTCACATAATATATGGGACTTCCGCCAGCATCGAATAAATGGCATTACCATTTACATCCTAATTAAATCTCACATCTTTCGACTGCATCAACTTGCAAACTGAACGAACCCAGGATCCTATTGTCCCTCGTCACAAATAAATTAAACATTGATTGTCACCCCATATATCTGCTTTTCTGATGCATCACCAAATTTTGAGTTGGCAACGCCAATAGAATACGACTTCCAACACTTGCAGTGAACATCAACAAAGCCATGTGCATTGTGATCACGGCCCAATAGAAGTCATTAGATTACTATTACTAAAACACTTCATTAAGAAAAACGGCAGATATTGAGATGACCAGATTACCATCATATTCAGCATGTTCACTGGTAAATAAGAATGTTAAAGCCATTGAGAAATCTGATTCTTGAAAAGAGATAAAGCCACCAAAGAATCTGAGTCCAAATCAAAACAATCCTGCCTACAACTAGAGCCCAGTAGGCTAACTCCCGGACCATGTTCACCAGGTACAATTGCCCTACCCTGACAATCTCGGCCACAGTAGTATGGAGGATCCAGACAGCCTTCATCTTTGCATCTAACATAAAAAAATAAGAAAATGTAATGTATTTCAACAAACATTTATATAGCGCCTATAGGAGTGTGAACCCTTTTTTAATGGCAGTAAAATATGAGATGAGCACTCCATCAATGTAAATACAATTTTCAACTGGAAACATTTAGACTATTGTTCCTTAAATCAATGAATACATTCAAATAAACATCTAGATAAAGAATATAAGTCAATAAAGAACAATTCCGTCTAATGAGATACCAAACAATAATGCAATCAATGTGCAAGCTAGCAAATAAGTGATAATTGCTTGAATGAATGTAATGAGTGAAATGATTTGAATTAAATTTATGATTATGAATAAATTAACTGAATGAAAGAATCATTGAACCAAAACACCGAACGAATGATCAAACATTTGAATGAACGAGTGAATTCTTGAATGAAAGAACAAATCAATGAATGAATTATTGGTTAACTTAATTAATAATTGATACAATCATAAATCAACCACTAAATTAACCATATCCTCTATCATTTCAATCAATAATTGAACTACCAATATATGAATGGCTAAGTTCTTGAATTAATAAATAAAAGAATGAATGGGTGATTGAAATTGTCACCAATAAGCAATAGAAACAGGTCATCACAAAATCAGTCAATCAACGGAAGAACTACCTCTTGCACTTCTTGAACAATTTTGGCGCTGGTTCCTGTAGGCCACAGGTCATGCAGGTGCGAACGCTCTTGCTTCCTGGTCGGTTAGATTCCTACTCTTGATTATCCGGTCCATTCCCCACCATGGGCTTATCCACCTTGACCAAAGCATCCTTTTCAGATCGTGATTCCTTATTGGTTTCCAATTCTTGCTCTGCACTGAACTTTGCCGTGACTTTAGTTTTCTCTTTAGAATCAGATACCTCAGTGGTTTCTAATTTCTGCTTTACACCTGATTCCTCTGCAGTGTTAGCTTTCCTTCTAGAATCAGAATCATCTGCCGCATTCAACCTCTTCTCAATGCTGGTTTCCTTTCCAGCCTTTGAATCAGTGGCTTTTGACTTGGTCAATTCACTTGATCCTTTTCTACTTTCGACTTTTTAGAAACCTTTGCTTTCAGTCCATTACTTTCTTGGCTTTTAATCTCTGCAGTTTCTCCATTGTCCCCCATCGCCTGTCTGTTTCATACCCGGCTCCTTCTCTTCTCCCGAAATCTTTAACTGACATCAAGAAAAACATATAATGACTTAAGTTGTATTGCTTAACTTCTTCTAGCTGAAGAAGGCATAGTATTGCATTTGGACATTTGCAAAGTGCCTCTAACAGAGTATGACTATTTCAGAGGCGCTATAAGCATGGGAGTCGCGGGAGTCAAAAGTCTTCAGGCAACAAACAGATAAGGAAGATACTCCTGCAGGTATATTAGAATGGATTGAGAAGGGGAGGTCATTCCAAGAGGAAGGGCTCACAATAACAAAACCATGGTGTTGTGCTAGAGCAATCCTTGCCTGAGTAACAAAAAGATGTATGCTGAGGGTCATTTTGGCATCTTTGGCTGTATCATGGGTCAATATTTCATAGCAATAGTTCAAACCTGCTAAACAGATTCCAGGCCAATTATTATTACACGCTTTGTTTCATAGCTGAAACTCTGAATATCATCAGTAAAACTTTCTGTCTACTCTTGCTATCAACTCTACAAGACCACCTCAGCTCCTTTCATTGAATGCAGAATCATGACATATTAGGCATATTAAGATAAGTTCATAAGCAAACCAAAGCCTCTGTGAAAAGGCACTCCTACCTTAGATAATTGTTTAACCCAGTCAGTTGGCGCAGGTGGCGGCGGCACCAAGTACGATTTGCTCGACAGGATCATGCTCCACTTGCAATCTGGATAGTCCTTCTGACACCTCTCGCAGCGGTAACTGCCATTGCCCAGATCGACCACCTTCTTGTCACAGCTTGTCTGAGGACAAGCCTGGTACATGGAGTCTTCCTTTGTAGTAAAGACAAAGCCGGTCTTTATTGTGACATGGTCTGCCCTGTCTTGACCACCAAGGTTCTGTGCTTTAACCTCAGCATATGTCTTCCTGTTGGAGTTAGCTCCAGAACTGCCGGCTCCTGTTCCACCTTCACGCTTACATTCCACGTAATCGACAAATCTGCCAATGCTGTCGAACCATCTACGGAGTCGATAGCCTTCTGGGATATCTGGGTTCAGGATGATAAGACTTTTGCTCTGAGCAAACAGTGATCGACAACCAAACAGCCCATCTGACACTCGACAGTTGCGGATCGCAAAGACAGGATTTCCACCAAACATATCAGCATCATCATTTCCCCAGAGCATCAGACGTACCTGGACTCTGGTTTCGTCCACAAGAACCACTTCTGTAAACATCAGCTCCTTGTTTGTCTCTTTCATCACAGCCGATTCAGCGTCAACTGCAGTATTCACAACACCAATGATGTCAATGGTGTCATTTGCCTTGCAACCTTCCAACGGTTTTTTGGAACAAAATTGAAGGTTGTTGCAACCTGATCACAGTCATCATCACACGGTATCACCTCTGTCTCGCTAGTAAACGTCATGTCGTAATCACTGCTTGTTGATGAGTACCGCTTATTGGCAGTCTTGAGAACTGTTTTGCGAATGTAGTACACCTTGTTTACTTCTATCAAATTATAAAACTTGTCCACTTCAGATTTGAAGGCAGTAGCTCTGATATCCCCAGATTCATCAAGCAGCGTCATGTCGAAAAATGTACCTTCACCTCTTGAGTTACTCGAACTTCTCATCGTCGACTTCTGGGTGACTCGTACTCTGATCGTCCACCTGTTCTGGTATGGTTTGATGCTGGCAATGAGGTGAATTTCTGACACAGTGTCTACATCAGATGAACCCCCACAGCCTTCAAATGGGGATTCAACAGTTATGTATGTTGGTTTCCGATTACCAGCGGAAAACCCTTTATTCTCCTGTAAGTTTGTTCCTCTTCGACATCCAGAACAGAAATTACAGACCGTGCTGGCCGCAGCAGGCCTGGCATTGCGGTTAATATCGGAACCATTCCCAGAAAACCCAGTTTTCTCTGATGACTCTATGTTAACTTGTTCCTGCTTAGAGACTGCAGATGCAGTATTATTTTCTCCTCCAACTACACTTAGTCATGGCACAGGGTTCTCGATTTTATGTCCAACTTCGTCACCAGAAACCAACCTGGCAATACAACGACCAACGGATGCTGCATTATTATCTCCTCCAACTCCCCCTGGTCTTGACCCAGGGTTTCCGATTTTATGCCCAACTTCTTCACCAGATGCTAGTACAGTGACTTCTAACAGAATCAACGCTCTTTTATCTGGCTGAATAGCATTACAAATGTACTTGTCTAATCGTATTATGGCATTTGTATCCAACTCACCGCTGGTCACTTTGCCGTTGAGCTCAGTGGCCAACATGGCTGACGAGTTGGTGTGCTCTCCATCTGAAAGCAGAAGTCTGTATCTATCTGGACGCACACTCTTACCACCCATTACTTTTTTATGGCCCAGAACTTGCAAACGTGGTCGCTCATACTTCTGACCAGCCACGATTGCCTCGACTGCACCACTCGTCTGATTCCATCTTGCAGTCATGTCCAAACCCGGCAATACAACAATCAACAGAAATGGCGTTAGCAATTACCAATTGAATAACACGGTTGACTTTCAAAGGAAATGGCAACAGCTCAACTGTTCAGTTCAGACGAATCGTAATCTCCAAACTTCTAAAGCGCCACTCGAAAGCCAAGCGCAGGGCACCAGCTTCTTCACGAACGCTGCTTCAAATCAGAGGGGTTGGAAAAGGTGCATTTTTGGAGTATTTTATTATTTCATGGAGCTGATGGTGCATCTTAGCATATTTTCGTTGATTATATTGGGTTTTTAGCATACATACATTTCAAATAGGTGGATTTGACGTGAATGGATGTCTAGTAATGTGTCATGTGTCGCATTTGGGACCAGAGCCCAGGGTGGCCCGCAGGCAGCCTGGTGCGGTATGCAGCCATCCCGTCCTCTGTGGTGGTCGGCCAACTGGTCGCGCAGGGTGATCAACCTCTAACGAGACCGGAGTGACCAACACGGGGAAACCACGCGCTATGTGTGCCCCGGGCCACCAAAGAAGTCCACAAAAACCCATCCCTCTAGGCAGTATGCCATACTGGGCCCCAAATAGAGCCAATACAGAAACTGGCAAAACATTAACTTTCACGGTAGCAGTGTTGGGCATGAGACCAAAACCTAGAGACCAAGACCGAGAGGTCCAAAACCAAGACCAATACCGGCTGGTCCGAGACCAAAACCAAGACCGAGTGGTCCGAGACCAAGACCAAGACCGAGGGTTCGAGGCCAAGACCAAGACCGAGGGTTCGAGGCCAAGACCAAGACCGAGGGTTCGAGACCAAGACCGATGATTGTTTTTTTATAAACATTTCAATTTATTAAGATGCTAAGACGAAATAAGACGCTTAAATGAGGGAATTGCAGAATTGCAGAATTGCAGAAATGCAATATTGCAGGTTGGCAGAAATACAGAATTGCAGAATTGGGTCCTTATTGGACCAAAGGTAAAATTGTGGACTTCTGTGACATATTACTCAACATCCACTCATATCAAATTTACCTATTTGAAATGTATGTGCGCTAAATTACACGATGTAATCAACGAAATAATCAAATACACTAAAATACACCTTAAGCTCCTTGAAATAATAAAATATGCTAGAATGCACCTTTACCGGCCGAAGGATAGGAGGCCAGAGTTCGGTTTCCAGAAGGCCAGCGGAGGCGTGTTTGTCATAAAGCTAAGTAGCCTACCGAACACATCAACAAAACGAATAAATGAATACTTTAGTGAAAAATGCTATACAGTACCATGGTGCAAAATAAAACCGTGATAAAGGGATTAATTACTGCAAAGTGTAAACATCAGTAACACAGCGAAGTCAAGATACAATAATGACTGCGGTTGAAATAGAACCACAGTGCATTCAAGCTGCATTGAATGCTGAGATATTATTTTGCTTCCGCTTGACCGTACTTTGAACAAGCACTGTCATATGCAATGGTCATGTGGACAGCACCAAAGGTTTTTAAGAATAAAATCTTTTAAATCTTAATCATTTTATTCTGTGGACAGCACTACTTGGGCGATAATTGGGGGCTGAAATTTGCACATCTTTTTGGCATAACAAACTGATTCCTTAAATTTTATATGAAGAGAAATCATGGCGTAAGAGAGAGATAAATTGTCGAATAACTATTTCAGCAAAGTAAAAAATGCCTTGGGGGTTTAAAACATCGTGTTGTTAAGTAGAAGCAAAATTTAGATTGTGGCGACATTTATGTGTAAGAGTATTGGTATAATAGCGCGTACACGGTAACACGTAATTTTACGAGTAAGGTGTCATTCGTAATCGTAATCTCCAAATGTATAAAGCCAAGCGCAGAGCACCAGCTTATTCGCGAACGCTACATCAAATCAGAGTGGTTGTCCAAAGGATAGTCCGCGGTAGAGCACAGTCCGGTTTCCAGGAGATCAGCGGAGGCTGAGTAGGGCCTAGCTGTTAAGGAGGGTATCGTTTTGGTCGAGGATTGACAGGAGAAATGTCAAGGAAGGAGTCTGGGTAAGAATTCTTGAAAAGGTGAGACTTGAGTTTAGAATGGAAAGCCTGGGGTGATGGATAAGGGAGACGAGGTGTGGCGTTGGAAATGGCTCGGTTGGAGAACTTGAGATGAGAGGTGACTGGGGGTCGAGTAAGGGTGAGACAGGATGACAATGGGGGTAGAGCGGGCTGGCTGGCTGGTGAAGAGTTCGTGAAGGTATTTTTGCTGAGAATGTTGTAAGAAATTGTATTTTAGCTTGAAGTATTGTAACGAAATGTAATTAGCGATAGTACATCGAAATGAATGTGCTTCTGGATTTTTAGCCAGTGGAGTGATTTGAGGATTGGAGTGATGTAATGATGCTTGGGCGTTCTGGTGACGGCTCTGGCTAACGAGTTTTGAATGAGTGGTAGACGTTTGGTTTGCGTAGCTTCAAGGTTGAGGAAAATGGGAGTTGCAGTAATCGAGCTTGGAGTGGACGATGGAGGTGGCAATGGTGGAAGCAGTTTTGAAGTCTATTATTGTTATTCCTTTTATTTCTAGATTCCTTGGTTTCTAAGTAACATGACCCTTAGAACGGGTCTTCCAACTTTCTTACTTACAATGCACATCAGTTGCTTAATTTTAATCAAAATTAAAACTTATTGTGGCGAAATTTGCTAATTGCATTAATTGTATGCGTATTGCATTAGTTGTGCGCCGCAAGTCTCCTTAAAATTGAGCGTGAGGTTACAAACTCGTAAATATATTGCTATTAGTCGATTTACCGAGAGCCGCCGTATGGTGATGAACAGCACACTAGCTTGAAGAGGAGTTGAAAACGAGATCAACATTCGCATTTTCGTTGGTTCCATTCGCTAGCATTGTATTGAATCATGGCAAAGTCAGAACAGAAGGCGCCCAACTCTTTACTAGATGACTCCCTACATAACTTGGCCATTACAAATAACTTGGTCATGCAAAATGTAAACCTCAAGATCTGATGCGGCAACGTTTGTATTGTTCTGACAGATTATCCAGTGCAAATGTTCATGTTCAAATTTACAACAATAAAAACCATAAGAGATAATCTAGATTTCCCACAACCAAAACATCTTGTCGATATACATCTGCAATTTCTTCCTCAGAAACAATATACCAAGCATACAAGAAAAATTCAGCCCTTGCTTAAACTATTTCCACAAGGGCATCGCCTCAAAACAAAGAAAAACCAAAACCTTGCATCCATAATAACCAACACTTTCCAGATTGCAAATGCAAGAAGGGCAAGACAGAAGCAGAAATTGCAAGCATGAAATGTAACCACGCTTTGTGAACAAGCTAGTCAAAATTTTGAAACAACCGCAACATTTGTTTAATAATAAAAATATAAATGAAGTATTGTACTTTGACCATCACATACTTTGTGAGAAGAAGAAGCTACAAAAGCTATGCTCAAAATGCTTAATTAATCAAATGATTTGTGAAGAAGCTGGTATAAATTTTCAAACATTTGCTCACTAATAAATAAACATAAAAAGAACTGTCATATTTTTACCATTACAAACTTGGTGATAAAACAAAGATACTTCAAAATTCGCCGAAATATGAAAAACTCTACTTCTCGTTATCATTAGCAACAGCAATTAATTTAATTGGAAGTCATCAGTACAGCAGCATCTTAAAGCTAATAAGACAAGCAATGCAAAATATATCAATACAGCAATAACCAATTAATTTCTAGCAAAACACAGCACATCGACAGTTTCCAAATAAGTTTCACTTAAGAACTTAAAAAACAATTTAGACGAATTCTCGACCCTTCAAAAATTCCACAACACAACATCCCATATGAAGTGTCATTCTCTCAAAGGGCCAGTCGTAACACGACAAATTATTTGCAGCAACTTAGTCACAAAGAGGCAGATCTGTGCAATGCATTTAAGGAGATATGACTTACAACAAGAATATTTCCACTTACAAATCTTAAAAAGAATCTGAACGATTCCTTAAACTGAGCACAGCAAAATAAAAATAATGTCGAGTTCGATCAAAACACTGGTAAGACTTCTAGCCAAGGCACACTGATTCTGAACTTTCAGTAATGAAGCCATTTGTTGGATAGTGAGTGCGATCATATTATTGACGACTGAAGGTTTTTGACAAGAAGGAGTTACGATGTGGCTGGATCTCCTGTGCAGCTGTTCTCATGTTCTTGGCGATGTCGTCCTGTCCAATCCAACACTGCAAAATGCAAAAAAATGAAACTATATGACCCTCATCATAGAAATGGCATTACCAATTGCTTGATAGAAATGGCACTACCACTTCACTTACATAAATGGCAATACTACATATAGCAAAGAAATGGCATTACCACTTGCATCACTGAAATGGCACTACCATTTACACAATATTGATGGTACTACCACCTGCATCAGATAAATGGCCAATAAACGTTTCACATCTTTAACCCTTTGAACCCTGACTGCCTGATGTAATAACCCATGGACCCTGAGCACATTTTAGCCGTGAATGTAAGTATGCATGTATGTATGCATTCATGCACCCATAAATGTATGTATGTGTACATGCATACATATATACAAATATGTGTGAGGCAGGTATTCTGGCCAGCCAGGTCATTATCAAATAGCTCCTGGCCGGTTTACTGGCCAGCCGGGTTCAAAGGGTTAAACTATATGTAACTAGAATCCTATTTTTCTTCATCTCATTTACAATCATGCTTGGATTGTCACCAAATTACTGGCTTGCATGAATCACCAAACTTTGGCCATGCTAAATTCCCAACACTTGCAGCGCACGTCAACAACGTCAAGTGCGATGCGCTTTGTGTTAATGGTTGTTACGTCATTAGTTTACATTAGACAGTTGAAACATTTGCAGAAAGAAACTCAAAAGGAACAATTGTTAAATTATTCTAAAATGAATCACTACACAGCAGAGAGTACTGCAAAAGGAATAATTCTTAAGGGACGATTGTTACATTATTCCTACATTATCACTACACAATTATCTCAAGAGACCATTTTACCATATTACAATCACATTTTTTTATTTACAGGTAAATTAAATAAGACAAGCTACTGAGGAACCGATTTCTGAAAAAGGCAAAGCCACTGAAGATCATGATTCCTTATAAATATAGCCCTCTTGATTACAAGAATCCAGAACTTAGGTCAATAGTGGGATTCGTTCGACAGATACGATTATCCTACCTTGACAGTCTCGACCACAGTAATACGGAGGATCCGGACAGCCTTCGTCTTTGCATCTGATAACATAAAAATACATAAACGCAATATAATGTAATTCAACTAGCAGTTATATAGTACCTATAAAAAAAGAGCATGAACACATATATAATGGTAATCAAATATAGGTGCAGTACTGTATCAATGTAAATACAATTTTCAACTGGAAACATTTAGACTATTGTTCCTTAAATCAATGGATACATTCAAATAAACATCTAGATAAAGAATATAAGTCAATAAAGAACAATTCCGTCTAATGAGATACCAAACAATAATGCAACCAATGTGCAAGCTAGCAATAAGTGATGATTGCTTGAATGAATGTAGGAGTGAAGGAATTACTAGAATGAATATGAATGAATATGCAAAAATTAACCGAGCGAATGAATCACTGAACCAATTCCTGAATAATAGAAAAAACAAATCAAATGAATGAATAAATTATTGGTTGATTGAATTAACAACTGAGACAAACATAAATCAATCACTGAATTCATCGTAAGCTCAATCTATAATTGAACTATCAGCCTATAAATCCTTGAATGAGTAAAAAAAGGAATGAATACATGTGTGATTGAATCCATCATCCATACGCAATAGAAACAGGTCATCACAAAATCAGTCAATCAACGAAAGAAATACCTCTTGCATTTCTTGAACACTTTTGGTGCTGGTTCCTGTAGGCCACAGGTCATGCAGGTGCGAACGTTTTTGCTTCCTGGTCGGCTACATTCCTTCTCCTCTTGATTATCCGGTCCCTTCCCCACCATGAGCTTATCCACCTTGACCATAGCATCCTTTTCAGATAGGGATTCCTTATTGGTTTTGAACTCTTGCTCTGCACTGAACTTTTCCATGACTTTAGCGTTCTCTTTAGAATCCGATTCCTCAAAGGCCTTAGCTTTCTTTTCAGACACAGATTCCTTATTGGCCTTAGTTTTCTCCCTTGAATCAGTTTCCTCAACCGCTTTCGATTCTAGTTTTGCAACATAGCCCTTATTGGCCAGAGCTTTCTTGCTAGAATCAGATTCCTCAGTGGCTTTTAATTTCTTCTCAATGCCCGTTTCCTTTCCAGCCTGTGAATCGGTGGCTTTGGACTTGGTCATGTCACTGGGTCCATTTTCTACTTTTGACTTTTTAGAAACTTGTGCTTTCATACCCTTAGTTTCTTGGCTTTTTACCTCTGCAGTTCTTCCATTGTGCACATCCTCCGTTTGTTTCATACCCGGGTCCTTCTTTGCTGCGGAAATCTTTAACTGAAAGTTTAAAAAAACATTGCCATTATAAGTTATATTGCTTAACTTCTTCCAACTGAAGAAGGCATGGTATTGTAATTGGACATTTGTAAAGTGTTTCTAACAGTCAGGTACTAGGGTGTCTGTGCTGATATTTTGTTAGGAAATGTAGAAAAATGAGCATTTTTACAGAATATCGGGCACCGAAAATCGATTTCATTGCTTGGGCAGCCAGCCAATATTACCAATGGAATATTTCTGGCATAATTTAATATCATGTTCAGGTAAAATCACGTATTTTTACGGAATGTCGTTACCCGAGAACCGATTTTCAGTGCCCGGGCACTCAGCCAATATAACCAGGTAAAATCGCACGTTTTTACAGAATTTTGGGTAATACATGCAATGACATAGTAGCTGAACAATTTCTGCATTCCCTTTAACACCAAGCATGCAAGACAAAGCATTTAGTGAGCTGGTAACTGTGTGAAGACCCTGAGCAAGGCTTTGATGCACAACAGATCAGCACTACCGATTGCTGCCTTATCCTTTAATAGGGGCACTTACAAGAAAATGAGTAATTCCTAATGCTGGCCTCATTAGGTAGTAGGAAGCATTTGCAAATTCATATTTAGCCATGGCATACTGAAGCAAGCTGTCACTTGTCAGTCCACTCTTCATCACCACCTATTCATCCCACGGACAGCACATGGCAGTGTAGTCACAAGAGGCATGCTGACCAGTCACAAATGGAACCAGAAACCAAAATTTTTGTCCTGATGGGAAATCAAACCACTGGAATATCCCCTAGGCATTAAATAAAGCAGACATAACAACAATGATCAGAAATGAAAAAATATGCTGTAAAATAAATGCATCTATGTCACAGATGGTCCTCAATAAAGTCAGACGTTTCCAATGTCTACTCTTGCCATCCACTCTACAAGTGGTATGCCAACACGGTTCGACTGTTCTAGAGGTTGATTCCTAGGTTGCCACGTTGGAGCACCTTGTGAGCCACCCATAGGAACCATACAAGTTCTCTGATTCAAACATATGTGATATATGCTTTATTCTAGCAGCTAAAACTCAACTTAGACTCACATCCATTATGCTTTTCGCAGGATCCGCCAACCTATGTCTAATCTTGATACCAAACGAATCGAAGTCGCCAGAGTCTCTCACATCCTGCAGTCGTTGCACCATCTCCTTCTCCCCAGATCCAACCGAAGACGATGCTCCCAACATAGATCGCGCCTCAGACGTTACATTCGCAGGCAGTCCCTCTCCACAGCTTGGTTGCAATTTCCCTGGCTTCATAGGGAATTTTTCATCGAATCCCTCCATGTGCGGAAGCATCACGTTCAGCCCAAGATAGGAATTGGACAGCTGAAACAGCGAGGCAAGATACTCCACCAGCTCCTCGTTCAGGGGTATATCGTAGGCCGAAAAATGTCCCTTGCTGCCTACAGAGTCTGGATCTCTACCCACGTCTTTCGGTGCCTTCTCCCGTTTCCTGCTGCAAACATGGTCACCTTCTTTGCCGCCGTAGCCATGATTGGTCGTGTGGTCCTTTGTAATCGTTAGCTTCACTATGTCAACTCTGTCTCTGTGCTTTTTAGCCTCATGCTGCTTACACCCATTGCTCTACAAGACATAAACAAATTAAATCAGGTTTTATGTGTGCTCAAGAGCCTGTCAGTGGAGACCTTTCCAAGTGACTGGACATTACAGAAGACCCGGTTTCTATTGAACAAAGTGTACGACTGCTAAATCTCAACTGGTAAAGACAACAGGTCTGTTCACAAGGCTCTCTGTTCAAGCATGAAGTCATGGCTGGGCTGAGAGCACTCCAGAGTAGGCTCTTGAAGGGGCACTACAAAAATGCTCAGAATTAAATACTGAATGAAAAGTGATTGTAAAATGTAAATAGTCACTTCATGTATTTTTAAACACATCTGGATTACTTTCAACAGTTTCATATAAATGACACATGTTTATTCTGCACGATTTCGTCAAAATTAATAAATATTTCAAACTATGAAGCATCAGACTTAAAAGACATTGAGCTCTATTAGAGCACAACTAAAAAATCACATTTACCACATGATAAGTTGCTCTTCAAAAATCATAGCTTCCCATAAATAATTGCTCTTCGAAAATCGCATAGCCTCTATCTGTGGCAATTCTGCACCTTGTACAAGCAAACTAAACAAATCCTAAAAATAATCAAATGACTTCTTGAATGCCTACATCGTAATGCATAGGACATCAGCGGCTTAAACTGGCGTCACTTGCAATACCCTTGGAATTATTGCTACCAAGACAATGCCTTCCCCTACACAGTGTGTACAATACTACACATATGTAACAAAGCCATCTTTAAAAAAACTCCATGAACTTGTGGACAATGAAGTTGGAAAAACATCAAGAGCCATAAGTAGACTTAAAGAGTAAAGTTTTCGATTCAGGGAGAAAGATAGTCGCTGGTAAAGACAGTTCCGAACATGAGTTGGTAAGGGATCTCCAAATGGATGGACCAGCAACAGTGAATGACCACCGGCCGAAGACAAGATGTGTATACGAGGAACAACATACTTTCAGCAAAGGACGATTGTAGAGAGCAGTGCATTTAACAGAGCTACAGGTTGTAACACTTTCATTCAGTATAGACTTATGACAATTCACACATATTTAACATAAGTCCAACTCGCTCTTTGAATTTAACTGGGGGCGCTTCCGTTTCTGTCCATATTCTTAAGAGTTCTTTACCCACGAGGTCTTTCACGCTGAGAGCGGCTCTGATTAGGTTGTACTAGGAGCACTTTAGAAAACATGCAAACCACAATATGTGGAAAACCACTCCTACCTGGGATGATTCTTTCACCTTGTCAGTTGGAACAGGTAGTGGTGGCACCCAGTACGATTTGTCCGAAGGATCAGTCATCTCGGATGCGTCCAACCATCGACGTAAACATACGCACAGAGATCCAGCTAACCTCTGATACAGCGGAAGCAATATAAAAACCTAGAACAGGGTAGAAAAACTTATGATATTAACACCAGGGCTCCACGACAAGCTAATTTTTATATATCGTTCAAATCAAATTAATTTATTTTTCATCTTTCTGAGACTGCAGTATCCAGGTTATATGTGTGTGCAAGAGCCTATCAGTTGAGACTTTACCAATTGACTGAGCATTACATAAGAAGTCATTTATACTGAACGAAGTTAACAATGCTTGACAGTATTTAAGAAGTGCTCAAAATTCAAAATGGAAACATCTCAACAATTTCGAGGGAATATGTCTTTCTCTCTGCATTCCTTCCTGTCATTCTCCTCATCTTACTGTCTTTCTCCTTGTTTTTCTCACCACTTTTCTATCCTTCTACCCACTATCCAGTTACTCCGAACTTTGCCTTAATGTAAGACGGATATTCCTTCAGGTAAAAGAAATGTGCCTTAACATAAGAGAGACATGTCCTAAAGTAAGAGAAACATGCCTTAACATAAGAGAGACACGTCTTAACATAATGGGAACATGCAGACACAAAAGGGAACATATCTTACAACACAGAGTGCAAACCTTGCCACATGTCAAAAGGAATAATGCAGATAGTCAGTACTTAGCACTACAATGCAGTTTCTATATAATAACTTAACCAGTGTTGCATTTCCAGTCAACAGCTTGGGTGTGTGCCTGGATGAGCCACCATTATGTATTAAACACAATGGTATGTAATCTAGTATCATGTAAACAAGTCCGCATCAAGGAGTGACCAGAGTTGGTCGGTCGCTCAATAAGTTGGGGGGCAATCCCCCAATATAAATATAGTTCTAATGAACCGGACTGACCTTGACATATGACGATAGATCTAAGTGAGTTCCGAAGAAACGTCTATAAATATCTTTTGTATCTTTTCTGTAGAACGGATTCTTTGCTGAAATGAAACAATAAATCTGCATATTTAACACTTTGGTGACAAGCCAAATTGCCTTCTCTTCCTCTCTTTTTCACCTCACCTTCCTTTCATTCTCCTAAACTTCCTGCCTAATTGGATTGGATGTGTGCAATATTTTGGAAAAAAAAGGCATATCTTTATCATAAATAGTCACATCTTATCCCAGATAGTGTTAACATTTCAACCTTTCATCTTTTCTCTCTGATTTCCTCCCTGTTCTTCTCCCCATCTTACTTCCTTTCTCACCATCTTCCTGGCTTTCTCCATGCCTTCCTTCCTGTCATTCTCCCCATCTTCCCAACTTTCTTCCCACTTTCCTGTCCTTTTCCACACCCTCCAATATCTCCGGACTTTGCTAGTAACCCAGATCTTTTGTTTCCTCACCTAAAGAACGTGAATGTAAAATCGACAGATATCCCTTGTCTTCCACAACCTTAACTATATCTTCGAACAATTGCTTGGCCCGACCGAAAGGTCCTGAAAACAAAAATAACACACAATTTTAATAATGTGCACAGTCACATCTCAGCATAACATCGTCTAATGTAAGCAATTCACGATATTGTGGATGCTTATATAACATAAAGTAATTTCATGCAACAATCATTTATGTTGAGCCTCAACATAAAATGTAACAGAGCACAACACAAGAGTTTAACGTTTGGCATGGACCTACAATTTTGAGGGGACAACTATCCACAGTAGATAGTCAAAGGGGATAAAAGATCCTTTAGCACAAAGACAGAAAAACAGAAATCACAAATTTATTATGTTCTGCTGCTGGTATTCAAGTACAGCAGCGTAAAGTACATTATATACAGAAATCATATTATCATACAAGTAGTTAGGACAGACTGCTTATCAAAAGCAACTTAATGAGCAGTTTGAAATTAATCATAAGGCCAAATATGTTTTGTCGTGAAAAGGCAAACGTATCCGAAAATGACAATATATTTTACAAACAATAAAACTGGAATAAAGGCCAAATTTATGAAAAATGTCAAAAACAGACCGTACAGCATCTCTACTTACCATCTATAAATTCCTCGTGAATATTTATATAGAAGCTGTCGATGTAATCGGATAGGTGTTTCATTTTCCCTTTAAATAACCGAAATAATTCGTAACACCGCTGAGCCTGTGCAGATCGAAAGCTCAACATGAACCGCACCCAGAACTCCTTTCCCTGACAACACAGAAAATGACAATTAATTTCACAAACAATAAATCTGTTTCATATACTTGCTCATGTTCTATGTAATCAAATTTCATCAGTAGAGGATGTCAATAAAAGTGGTTGATTATGGCCATGTAAAGAAAGAACCATGAAATGCAATGTAAACGTTGCACTGCCACACTGTGTTGTAACGTAAAAGCCCATTTTAATTGTACTGCGTTAACTTACTTCGAAAGTGCCCACGTGGTTCGACATAATCGGAGGGTGCCCAGTAGGAAAAGCATAAGCAGAAATGGAAGAATATGACAGACCTGTATTTTCAAAGCTTAGGATAACATTGGAAAACCTGGATAAAGAAATTTTTTTAATTCTATTTTTCTTTCATTGAATGAAGATATCTATGCAGAACTCTGATGTCTATAGGTCTACACACAAACCATGAACAATGACAATCATTCAGTTAGGAGGAAGTCAATTTTTTCATCAGAAAAATCAATTATCCTACTAATTATCTAACAACTGTGGTTATCTATCCTTTTAAAACTGCGAAAATTTGGCTTGTGCGGAAGTTGCTTCAGAAGAGTATAATATTATGATACAGAGAAGAAATATGAACCAAAAGTGTGCACAATTTTGTGATATCTTAATAAAATAACCTCGAAATACGATCGCTTAATATATATTTTAAAGTAAGTTTGCATGCATGAAAAAAGCTGTTTACGCATGTCTCTATAAACTGTCACTGTGATATAATTCAAAGGCGAGACAAATGACATGCGAAACCCTATTCACAGAATGTGAAACTATTTCTCTAACATTAAACTACAGCAAACTGTACAAAAATTCTGTAACATTAAACTAATGTTAAATTTTCAACATATCTCTAACATTAAACCATTATTAAATCATAAAATAAGAATTAAGCAATTGCCATTACTGGGTAACTTCACTATGTCTATTTAATAAAATTACTATAGATCTATTAACCTAATGAATTAAATTTATGTATTCATTATTAAATTAAACAAAATGGTAATATTTACCTAATTTAACCGCTAATTGATTTACTATCCAACTGCCGATCAGTTAATTAATTCCAATAAAGAAATACGTTTATCTATTCATCATTCATTTCAAATTGCTTTCATTAATTTCTACAGTTTAAATTTCTAATACAAAAGTCCTGCTCTATTCATATTACCTCATAAAATTCATTTTTAAATTAATAAGAACATTCAAATATCAGTAGCGGTAATAACCTGCTCGTTATACATGCGTCGAAATGTGTCTTTGTGACGATAGTAAAATTCATATCCGTTAGCATCAATATCATGATGAAACATTTCGAAGTCATCACTTTTCAGAAGAATGTACCGCATTTTCCCTTTTACCTGAAAAGATTCATCAATCAATCAATATAAACTTAATATAGAACCCTTTAAAGACTCGAGGCACTTCCGGTCCAGCCACAGCGGAAAAGAACGGATTTTAGATTAGGGCAAACGGTCAAGTAATCTGTAATCGGGAACAGACAGCTCCAACGGAAGGCTGTCCCAAATTGTTTTCCTCTGTAGCAACTCGAGGCACTCGAATTTAAACTTATAGAACGACAACTTGCAAATCGTATTTTATTCAACAAACACTTACTTAAAATTAACAGAACTCGTGGCAAAGGCAAAATTCCAGAAAATTGTGAAATGCAACAAAAAATGTACACCGAATGACATCTACCTTGATACACACGCCTAACAACGCGCGACAGTATGGTGCGAAGATTTGCCAGCTCGACAGTCTGAACTATCGTATTGTCGGCCAGTTAAATACAAAACACGGAAAATGTAGTTGTAAACCACATGAACCCTGAATTTTATTTTACCCAAACTATACGATATTTTTTATAACTTCAAGAAATAAATATTTCTCACAATACGATATGATACGCAAGACAAGCACCACAATCTTCAAAACCGCGAATGGTTATTTTTGTACAAGTCTAAAGCGAATAAGTAAGTTGTAGGCGATTATGAAAATCACTAGAATCCGTATGAAAAATTCTTAATTAGACTAATAAGTAAATAAATTTGAATGGGACAACTTATAATTTAAGTTAAGGAAATTGTGTGAATGTCGAGCCTAATAATCGTAATTTAAAAATGATAATAAAGTCTTATGAAGTCAGCGCATCAATTAACATAATGGTGATGATGCCGGCCATGCCTATAAATATAAATGTTTCTTTTTTTGCCTCGATTTACTACTGCGTATATTCTCATAATAAAGCTATGCAAGTATGTGTTTGCATGATTTATATTAATAAGAAGCGGTAAGAAAATAAATTATGTGAGCGCATGTGAAACTTATATTTGGCATCAGCTTCAATCAAAAACTCTACGACTCTACCATCTTTAAAATGCTTCACATAACGTTGAAACCAATAATAATGTAACGGAACGGGGCCTATTCGACAGTGACCAGGATGACGACTTGCAGCCACGTCCGATATGGGGGTAGTTCGAGTTGCAGTCCGCTGAGTATGGCTTCAGTAGTTTGCTGAAGACTAACCATTGAAGGGTTAAATAGCTCGTTTCTGGATGACGCTTGGAATAAGACACGTTTGTTCGATAACCCTCTTGGTGACGCGAGAATAAGACACGCTTGTTCGATAATCCTCTTTTAATGTACAACGGAAAACAATACTTATGTAGCGCCGATTCAGAAACAGTCCGTATCTCACTCCCTCAATACGCCCTACGTCGATAACTAACGAGTAACTGCAACGCTACGTCAATGGCTGACGGCGACTACTAAGCTACGTCAATGGCTGACGGCGACTATCGCAAATCTACGACGACTATATCCACGACGACTATCGCAAGCCACGATGACTATTCGTGCTTCCTAGGCGTCGAGACTGCAAGGCCGAAGCCGAATCTACAAGGCTCCCCGATGACGATCTCCAGACGACGACGACGATTCCCAGGCGACGACGACGATCCCATCTTCCAGGCGACGACTCCTTTTATACTAATTTGCTGTAGATAGTAGATGATGCACAGTAGATAGGAGACAGTAGATATCTACAGCAGATAGTAGATGGATTACAGTAGATAGTAGATAAGCGTATACAGCAGGTAGATACCACAGTAGAAAGAACACAGTAGATAGTTGTACACAACAGGCAGACACTACAGCAGGCCGATACTAGGTAAGCGTACCCCTAAACCGTTACAATAATATTACATGACAGGGCAAAATTTATCCTTTGTTTGCTTATTCTAATTCATACAGGATGAATATGATTTGTGTGCAGCCCGCATCAGACTTAGAATCTTTCAAATTTAGAAATTATTAAGCTGCTTAAGTTAAATTACTGGAGCACCTCTATAGCATAAATATTACTTCAGAAGAAGATGCTTTTGTGAATCTGTGTCTGATTAGTTAGGCCTATATGTGACTTGTCAGCACGAAACCAGTCCCTTGTATAAAAAATATATTTTCCTGTTTTTTTGCACCATGTTGAAGCTGCTAGATTTAGCTTTCCAAAACCGTTTTGAGCTAGCCTTGCATACAGCCAAAGTTATATAATTTCCAATGTGACCGTTTACGTAAAGTGCTATTCGAGAAAACTGCATGCAAAGTTTAGCCATATTATTTTTATAATCTCCTTAGCAACGGCTATTGTTTTAGAACCGATTTTACTGAAATTTGGCACCATTGCAGTTTCAGGTATTGCAAATGCACTGTCGAAATTTGGTGTAGATATCTCAAGCAGGAACAAAGTTACTAAAGTTATTCCAGTTCACCAACGAGATATCATTGAAACTAAATGTCAATTTTATTACAAAAGTCTCAAATTCCGAGAGCGGTTAACCAGCTATTACCTGCTAAGGAATTAAATATTGCAATATAGTAAAGGATAAAATTAACATCCAAATAATAAAAACACAAAAATAAAATGACAGTTTTTTCCAGTCACACTATGTATTCAGCATCAACTGGCAAAGTCACGAGTCTTCCACCACCATGACCTAGAGTTTTACATGTTCCAGCAGTAGGTGATTGTGAATCACCATTGGATTACGAACTTCCTCTTTGTTTTGGCTCCTATGTTGAAACAAGGTCCAACCCTTCAGTCTACCCTCTGCCACTGTTTACAGGTCACCTGCTATCGTGTCCTCCAGTTTGGCACGAAGACGACTGGTGGTTCTGCATCGTCGCAAGATGATGAACTAGCTTCATTTTAACGATGCTGTGTGATAAAAAAGATCATTGTCATTGCCCTTCTCCTCTATCCAGGCTTGAGACTGGCACTGCCAGAGTAATAGTAGTGGTAGAGTCAAAAAGGATTTGCTGCGTCTTTGTTCAGTATTCTTTATCGACTCTGTTTTGTCTATGGTGGCTTCTTCATCTACGTGTAGCAACAGGCAATCACATTCTTCCATGGATCTACAACAATAAGACCAATCTTATAGTATACAGTCTCAAATACTAACAGACGTTTAAAAGGAATAATTTGCACAGGAATTAAATATCACAATATTAAATTTTAGATCTAAATTATAGATAAATAGAGAACAGCATCTCCTTAAGCTCATCTGATAGGCAGTAATTGGTGTGAAGTGTCTGTGACTTCATATCTTAGCCTCAGCATATGAGAGCGCGTGACAAATTCTCTCCCTCGCAGTATTATCCTTCCACCGACAGTGCACGAGCAATATACTCATCACAGCTCAGTTGGTAAAATGGCACAAGTGGAGCAGAAATCTCGATGCAAATCTCTTCACTAGAGAAGATTTGAATCTCTAATCTCTCTCTTAACAATCCAGCACACATCCCACAACACAATCGACTTGCTCAAGGTCATTAAGCAGTAACTGCCTCGGACAAGGATTGAACACTCACTCTCCGTGTTACAGGTCAAACGCTCTGTTCAGCCAGTCACCGTTATGTTAAATGCAAATTGTAATTTCAAATGTAAACAAAGCCCCAGGTGCTCCTCATACCAGAACACCACTGGAGCATTTCAGATTTCTCAAAAATCTTTCTTTGCTGTTCTCAGGAAAATCATTGAAACATATGCTGTTCAAGTCAAACCTTTATCATGATCCTCGATAATGGAACTACGGTAGATCAACGAGTTGTTGTTTTGGCTAGCACAACACAAATCGGTTATTTTGCGAAATCTGAGTCTAAATTATGATTTTCTGTCTCGTAACATTATAGGCCTTTTGGTAAAATGCTTCGTTGAAACATTTATGAAAGTCTAAACAACAGTTTTATATATTATTTGTAATAAATATATATATTTTTGTAATCATTTCTGCATTAGTATCAATTACGAACGGTTTGAGGTTTCCCTTCATTTTTTGTCATTTTAAGCCTGATTGTATCCAGCCACAAGCTACTGATTTGGTAAAAAAATTTCCACATATATAGTTCTGCATACCAATCGTCAATCGACTCCATTTGCTTATGCAGGTCCTTAATCAATTCTTATGTATTCTTAGCCTACAGCTGATTTCTGACTCGCAACTAATTAAAGTCTTGCCTTATTCACCTCTTACTACAAGAAACCTATATATAGGCTTATCATCCACCAATTCCAATTCCCGTCTCATAAAAACGACACTCGAGTTAACAGCTACTATGCCTCCTATATTAAACCATATGGAAACAAGACTACGACCACATTCAAATTTCATACTACCATTTTGTACAACCCTTATGATTTGACGCAGCGCTCGCGAATAAGCTGGTGCCCTTGCATAGCTTTAGAACGGCGCTTAATTTATATGCTTGGAGATTACGATAACGATAAAATTAATATCAATCGACTCTAATAGTTATAAATATCAGCGCTGTATAATTGTTGAGATTTAAATTTTGTATTGATCCGATCATAGATTTAATGGAGCCGATATATATCTATAGGCCTGCTCAATAACTGAACTGCGGTTCTTGAAGCGCAGTTATCTGGTTTTTGTAAAGCAAAAACCATAGATATAAAAAGGTATTAATTTTTTGTATTGTGAATACCGCCCCACAGAGTATTATTGTTTACTACTAAATTAGGCACCATGTCCATGTGCTGTGACTGCAACTAACCACCGCGTATAAGAAATCGAAAGTGCAGAATTAAAAGTGAAAACAATTTTGTTGTAAAAAGCCGTGACCTCATTCCGGCGATGCTTTGGTTAAACTTTCGAGTCAGTGCTGCGGAGGATTTGCTTAATTCCTGATATTATTTCTCTCAGAACTTTCATGTTTCGCCGAAAACTTTACGTCGCCGCTGCTACTGGATTTATAGCAACGGTGGCCTGTGGTTTGTTGAAAATGGCGGAACCTACAAGTTCTTTTAAGTATGTGTTTGTTCTCTGATAGGAAATAGTTATTATGACTAGTTCGTCATACAAGCACGCACGCAAAATTTCTGCATATAAAATGAACTATCGAACGCCCCATCACACCGCTTCGTCCACGAAGGACTTGAGAACTTGCATCTAATCAAACACCATCTAGCATAATTGTCTGCCTGCCAGATCTTTGAATTTTGACCCGAAACGGATTTTGACTTCGACCTACCTATCGATTTAATTTTGACTGAGCACTTGTGTCTTTGGTTATTTCTATTGCTTAATTTCGGAAAGTGATATTGAGAAATCTTGAGAATACAACACAACCGTGATTTGATGATGCCCTCCTTACCGAAAGTTCAGAAGTGCACATTGGAGCCGAGCAACCATTAAGAGCCATAAGCACTTAATGGCTGCAAACTGCAATAGTTAGGTTTTCAGCTTAGAGCGAAAACAGTCTCGCTGAGAGAGTTACGAACATTAGGAAGCAGATTACGAATATAATTACCACCCACCCCAGTGTTTTTATTGTAATTTGGCTTTAATATTTTGCATAACAATAGCGTTTTGTTTCTTCTCTCTGCTAGATGCAGTCCTATGAACGAAAGAGAAAAGAAAAAATTGCCCATTGTTTATCGAAAGGAGTACAACATTTTGGCTTCTGTTCCATTGGTTCATAATCTTCACCCGTTCGACTCAAAAAAATGGGGAAGAGCTTTCGAGGAACTGAGCAATGAGTATCAAATATGTACTGACATGGTCTGTGTATATGTGTATATGCATGTGTATCTATGTATGTGTGCATGTCTGCCTGTATATATTGTTGTATGACTCAACCCTATACATATTCATTACTTATCGCACTTAAGAATACATAAACGTATGCCTGATGTATGTTTGTGTGTGTGTGCGTGCGTGCGTGCGTGCATGCATAAATATATATAATAAAATTTGTATTTCTGTCAGTGTATATGGGCAGAATATAATTTTTAAGCAAGGTGATCATCATTTTGGTAATTATCTAATAAGTTATATTTGTTTAAGAAGTTAATTATCTAATAGGCATGTAACGAATTGGTCTCTGTATGATTCATTTCCATTGTGTGTTTGTTACAGAAAATGGATGGATTGATGAGGAATCGGTGTTTTCTCCCGACGAAATGGGAGAGGAGGACCTTCGACGAGTTCACACTCAGGAATATCTCGCTAAAACAAACTCTTGGGTTAGAAGAAGTTCACTGGTAGCCCTACTTAGCCCACTGTCTTGCTCTGTACACCTCTATTAGGAGGCTGTGAATATTGTTTGGTTTGTAATTGAACATTTCTAAAGCGCAACTTAAAACCAGTGGTGCTCCAGACCCAAGTCGATGGTTATGTGGTTATTAGGAAGGGCTTTAAGCACCTCCAAAACTGATCAGGGTGCAAAACTAGCAGCTCCACCCAAAGGGGTAGAAGTGCAGGCCAGGCTCTAGACATTTGGAGGCCCTTGGCAAAGAGAGGGAGACTGTTCCAACTGGAAGGACCGACATTAGCAAAGCTCCTTGTTAGGACTGCAGTACTGCGCATGCGGGGAACCAGCAATAAGCCCCGTGCTGATGAGCAGATGAGAAACCCTTTGGGGTATGAAGGGCACTCTGTTTCTGATAGCCAAAAGGTTATGTTTGACACGTATTGATTATGTTGCGCACATCAGATTGGATTGGCTGCACACCTATATCGGAATGTAGGTTCATTGCCCGTCATGAGTAAAAGTAAAATTTTTACTGTCAAGCCATGTCTTGAGTCCCTGAATGTATGCATGCAGGCAGGACAAACGTTTTTATTTATAGTTTAATTAATTAATTTAATCTCTGCTTTTTGCAGTGGAGTGCAATGGAAATTGCCGAAACATTCCTGCCGCCATTCTACGACTCTCTTGTACTGAAACCACTGAGGATGCAGACACAAGGAACGACATTGGTGAGTGTCCAATCCCCATTTGAGTTGATTGCAAGGACCTATTGTAAACAGGATTGGAAACTCCTTGTAAAACTCTCTGTATTACGCTCTCAACTGGCTCTTTATCCGCCAGCGTATTCTATTTAAGCGTTGTTCCTTCATGCTGAATAGTTTTTCTCTCGCTCTGTTCCACTCTACCTCAGCGAATGAATGACATTTTCGTCTCTAGATGTTAAACGTCTTTTCAACAAGTGTTAAGAACAGTTAGCAAAACAGTGCACAGTAATCTAGAAGAGTCATTCAACGAATACCTGTCAAAGCTGACAGTTGGCTTAGATGTCCAGAGTCTTTCCACCAAAGGGGTAGGTCCAATTGCACTGTCTTGAACCTAGTGTCTCGGTCTCGGTACCCCCACTGTCTCGGTCTTGGTCTCGGCACCTCACTGTCTTGGTCTCGTCTTGGTCTTGAAGTTTAAGGTCTTGCATACAACACTGGTAGCAGAGGCTGCATTATAACAATAATCTTCGTTTATTTTATTTAAAGTGACCAACCGCAATATGATAACAAGTACGGCATGAAATAATAATCGCAGGAGTCAAATTTAACAGTAACGCAGGTATCCTCCTTATCCAGTCGTTCCTCCCCATGGTCCTTGGCTTGGGGCTATCTCACTGCGTTACTGCTACCTCGAGACCTAGACAGCAGGCTTCCGAGACCGAGACACTAAAATACTGTTTCGAGACCGAGACACTGTCTCAAGACCATACAACTCTGTCAGCTACTCTACTTTGAGTGCACCGAGTCTCCGCTCTACTGAGCGAGGATTACTCATTGTCCCATTTGTCCGCACAACTCCTAAACAGAATCACGCTTTCTCGGTGGTTGGACCCTCTCTCTGGAACACGCTCCCGTTGGCGTTGCGGTTGTCACCAAGGGTCTACTCTTTTTATTCTCACCTTAAAACTGTTCATTTCAGTCTTGCCGAGGTCAGGAGTGCTACTGAGTAGTCACCTTGAATGGTGGCAGAGTGCTACATACATTTTCATGATGAATAAATGAATAACAATCTGTGTACAATGTGTGACTGTCAGAACTTGTAATTTTAGCTGATTTTTTTCTAGGCTGCCAGTCTTGCCCTGGATTACGGATGGGCGATCAACATCGGAGGGGGATTCCACCATGCCAGCAGCAACCAAGGGGGAGGGTTCTGCTTCTATGCAGACATCACCCTTGCGATTCGATCGTTGTTCCGGGAGAAGAGAATAACGAAGGCGATGATCGTCGATCTTGACGCTCATCAGGTTTCATGGCAATCAGCGATGGTTGTGGTGATGATATAGATGATGGTGGTCATGCGGTGGTGATGGTGTCCATGGTGATAATGGTGGCAGATTGGTGATGGTATGGTGATGAAAATGGTGGTGGTAATGCCAGTTATTGTCATATGGGCAGAGATTGTGGTGGTGTTAATGTTCACGACGGGAATGTTGGTGTGGTGAAAAGGATTATGGTGGTGGTAGCGGTATAGCAATCATGAATTTGGTAGACTCGCATGATGATTTTGGTGTAGCCCTGTAGTGGTAAAGTCATGTGATAAATTTGGTAGAGTTCTTGTGATGATTCAACCATGTAAATTTGGTAAAATTATGTGAAGAATTTGGTGAACACGTGTGTTGATATTTCTAAGGTGTTTGTCATTATCAATATCAGAAAAAAACTAATAGGATATGGAAGATCATTAGGATTTGACCTCTTTGAACTTTGAACACTTCTATAATCAGCTGCAATTTTTCCCCAGTCACTTTTAGTTTGCGCTCGTTCTTAAAGCAAAATTATTTGTTTTTCAGGGAAATGGTCATGAACGAGACTTTCTGAACGAAAGAGAATCTGTCTACATCTTGGATATGTTCAATCGCGGAATTTATCCACGCGACGAAGAGGCGAAAAGTTTGTATCCAACCCAACCTTTATCCTATTTTATTATTCTAATCTGTGAAAATGTAATACTTTCTGTGAAAATGTGATACTTTCTGTGAAAATGTGATACTTTCTGTGAAAATGTGAAACTTTCTGTGAAAATGTCATGATTTCTGCAATAATTTGAAACTTTCTGTGTAAATTTTATACTTTCTGCCAAAAGTTTATTGGTCTATAAAAATTTGATATTTTCTACGAATGTGGTGTACGTCAGATATTTTTCAATAGTGTGCTTGCATGCTTGTAAAGATACAAGATCAGCTGTCACTAATTATTGGGTTGTTTCATCTTGTTTAGAGGGAATTAGCAAAATGGAAGAATTGCTGTTCTACACGGAAGACGAGGAATATCTTCGGCTGTTGAGAAAGTAAGATAACTTTCATTAGGACAGAATCTTCTATCTCTGCATGTTCTTTTAATTTCTTTGATTAGTTTAGAAGGAAAATGTTTTGCTTAAAGAAATTACTGCATTAATTGTTGAACAGATTGTGCTCGATGCCGGTGTTAATCAGCTGGTGTAAGATTGATGACACTAGTGTAAATGTAAATCTAATGACACAGTGCCATTACCATGATCGTTATTACTGCATCATCATTTCCACCATGACCTTTAACACCACAATTACTTCCGCCATCACTACCTACGTGTGGTTCTAGTAAGGCACGATGTAAATGGCCACATACATACTACCATTGCCATTAGTGCCACCATTGCTCATTATAAAATTGACACCGCCCAATTTCGGGCGCCATCAATACCACCAATACTATTACCACAATTGACACCAGCAGAATCACTGCCTCCCTTACCTCTACCCCACCACCAGAATTACCATCACCATTAACGCCATGAGCGTAATCACCGACCAAGTTCAGACCAAGTCCGCAATTTGTGACACGTTGCTGTTGTCGATTTTGTTGCAAGGCCAGAATCCTACTAGCCCTTAGTCAGCCATATTGCAACTTCATTTTCTCGACCTCGACACATCCACTGTTTTCGCGTACAACTTTTATGACACCCTCGTGTGTACGACCGATGGAAACCACTGAATTAGTGTTAGTAGGTTTCTCTAAATGCAGTTAATTGACGAGCATTTTCGATGCATCTGACAGAAATTTAGAGGAAGCGCTCACAGAATTCAGTCCTGATATTGTTGTGTACAATGCTGGGACGGACATCCTTGATGGCGACCAACTGGGAATGCTATCCATCTCAAAGCAGGTTGGAATTTTGGTCATCTCTTGATCGACTTTTTCACAATTTCACAGATAGTTTCACAAAAAGTACCACATTTCCACATAATGTATTAAGTCTTTTAGCCAGCCTTATTTAGGCTGCTGTCTTACCTTACCCAAAATGCTTATACACAGATACTATTAAGTATTGGCAGGTAAATGTAGTTTCCCATTGTAATTGGTCAAGATAATTTATTAGCGGCATCACTGTTATCAATATTTTGTTTTTGATCAGGGTATCATGGCAAGAGATCAGTTGGTCTTTGATATGTTGAGGAACCACCAGCCGAGACCGATTCCCGTTGTCATGGTCACCAGCGGCGGCTACCATAAGGATTCGGCTGGCATCATTGCAGCATCAATCCAGAACCTGTGGGCTAAAGAACTTATTGGTCAGAGGCACACAGACCGGGACGCCGATTCCTGTATGAGGCCAGAGCCAGTGGAAAGAGGTGACACAATATCGCTAAAGAACTAATTGCGTATCCCGCGTTGGAAATAAATATTGCATCACCGTGTAAAAAGCTAAATTAGAGTCGGTTTTATACATTTTGAAATCAGTTTTTCATTAATGTCACTCAAATTCCTTTGTAATCAAGCAATAAATGAGTCATTGTTGGCTGATACAAGGAAGACAAAAATTCATTGTTTCTACTCATTATGCAATATTGGTAATTATTTCCACCATTAGGTGTTCAGTGTGGCTAGTTCACTGAAGATTGGTGTCATCTAGCATCTTGATTTTCATTTTCTTGGCCTTGATGGGTGGCCAATTCTGTCCCTCGTCGTCTCATTTTCCCAGTAAGTTTGTTTATTATTGCTGAGATGGATAAGGAGCAGAATTGTCAAGTCAAATTTCTATTCCGTGCCAGGACGCAAATTTAGTTTGAAATTTTTGCTCTATCGTTTACCCGAGCCTACTTGGCTATGATGAGCATACTGACCATACGCTCATGGTGGGAGAGGGCTGGCTACCGGCCTTCATATGCTCACACTGCGATTTTATGCCCATGGCTGTCTCCAGGCTTAAGGGATTGATCTCTTTTTCTTGACAGCATGTCATAATGTGTATGATTAGTGTTGCCCTCCTCCTTTCTCCAGAATTGGGACTGGCACAATTGTTACCCTGCACATTCAGTCGTATGTGGTTTAGCTGAAAAACTGCACCACTTGACCGTTTTCTGCTCCATTTGCATCTAAATTGCGGAAAAATATGTAGCTGTAAATTACATCATTTACGTGATAATTTTTGCTCTTTAGATTTTTATTGTGCCATGTAACTGTAAATGTCACCATATTTCAGCTGCAACATGCACCAATTAGCTCTCAAATTCAATGTTTATTCATTCATTCATTAATTCATTACAGAGATTTATAAAGCGCCCCTTCAAGGTTACTACTCAGGAGCGCTCCCGACTCCAGCACGGTTAAAAAGAACAGTTTCAAGGCAAGTATAAAATGAGTCTGAGTGGACCCTTGGTGACAACCATAACGCCAATGGGAGCATGTTCCAGAGCGAGGGGCCAACCACTGGGAAGACACGATTCTGTTTGGTAGTTGTACGGCAAATGGGACAATGAGCATGCCTCGCTCAGTAGAGCGTAGAAAGCGGCGACCCAGTACATTTATGTCTAAATGACACCAAACAATGCAAATTACTTGTATTGATTTAGCTGTATACTGCACGAACTTAGTTTAGCGTTGATGCTTTCTCTGTAAGAATTTCCTCCAGTTCTATTCATTATCTCTTTTAGCACATGAGGCCACAGCCATCAATGAACATCTGGATGCAGCTAGTGAAGAGAAATGCAAGATGTGAGAATTTTCAGAACTACCGACTAACACCAGGATATGGGAAGATGGCCGAATGAAAACACGCTGGCAACGTGCGGGTTTAATACCCTCTGACCACATAAGATTGACTGATCATTCCAATCGCTAGATGGCATTGGTAAAATGGGCATTAGTACAGATGAGGCCTTGCAGGCTGCTGTACAGTTAAACTCGACTCCTGTTAAATTTGCTATGCTGTTACTACTAAATATCATCTTATATTCATTTATTTACAAAAAGCAATCTGACAAAAACTCAAAAATGCTAACGTGAGCAACAGTGGAAGATGATAGTAGCTATAATTCAATGATAAGAAACTAGTGAATTTTTTTGTATAATGATCAGGTGATAAATTAGGAGTCATCTTTGGGTGGGAAGACATGGTTGTGCCCTAGGTCTTAATTGGTGAATGGAGTAGGGACGAAGTGGAGGCAGGAGTTGGTGAAGAACATGCTTGAGGTTGTGTAAAATGGACAAGTCTGGAATCTGCTATGTTTGCACGACTGTTAGGAAGGAGTTTTTGGCTTTTCTAATCATGTAATCATACAGTTTTATTTGACTCATCTCCAGTTATCATTTGTTACTACTAAATCGTGTAATCATACTGTGGTTTGAATTGGATAAATGAAGATAATTTCGATTTGTTACCTATTTACCTTGTTCTGTCAGTTCGGAGAACTCTAACAACCGTCATGATCAACCTTCTCCAATGCTTTCTTTCCAAAGTCGCATTCCTTAATTCCTCCAGGTTCATTCTGGTTTTTTCGTGTATCTCGTCCATCTATTTTTTTGGGGTGCCCTCATTTCTTCCTTCCTTCCTTCTCCACATACCAGCATCATTTCCTTTTCCAACCTTTTCCATCTAATCGCATAACATGTCCGAAGAACCCCAACTTACTTCTCAACGCTGCTTGTTGTAACGTCTCATCATTCTCATACAAAGCTGAATTGTTTACCGGTGACAGTTTGCCAGAATGATCTTGTTTTTTTTATCAGCAAAGTAAGAGAAATTGTGAAACCAACGATATTATAAATTACTGCTAAATTAATGTAAGTAACAATGTGGTTTAGCATGTGGTGCTTACCACATAAGTTCTTATAATGTGAAATACTCTATTTTTATAAAGTGGAATGGTGTGTACAATGAATTGGTTACTGCCTTGATGTTTTGGCAAAAATTTAGGCAGGTAGTCTGCACGTTTTGTTAAATAAGTGTAAATAATTATAAGAGATTTGTTGTACAATTTTATTATCATGAGAAGCAGATTGGTACTTGACACATAGGTTATCATAACATATTTTTTATAACTGGAATGATGTTTTTGTATAATGGAATGGTTGCTGACTTTTGACCTTATTCGAACGAAGCGTCATTTCAACATTGACCCATTTTTCCTAAATAAGCGTAAATTATAACTGATTTGTTGTGCAATTTTTTTATTATTTGGCTAATAATAAAGGACTACACCTGATATCAGTCATGCATATCTGACGTAATCAGTGTTCCCTCTAAGCTGTGCGCCCGTACACCGGCCGTGGAGCCAGCACACACACAAATTTATTGTGCATACATTTTTCTCTTAAAAAAATATTAAAACGAACGGCAAATAAAGATTTAGCTGGACTGAATAGAAAATTACAAATAAATTGAAAGCTACTTACAATGGCATACAAGATTGTGTATCTTCTCTAAAACACATTGTAGCCAAGGGACTTTTCTTAGGTTTTCAGGATTTTATATATTGGTTCAGTGTTGGACACGAGACCAAAACCTTGAGACCAAGACCGAGAGGACCCAAGAACGGGTGGTTCGAGACCAAGACCGAGGGTCCAAGACCAAGACTCTTTTTTTATAATTCAATTTATTAAGACGCTTAAACCGAATAACATGTTTGAAACATTAATTTTATTGCTGAAAAATACTAATATTAATAATGGTCCAGGAAATAGTTTTACCGGGCAGTCTGAACTTTTGCGGGTGGAGCCCCAGGCTTTAGCCTGAGTATATCGCAGTATAAGTTACTTACAGTATATGATAGGTTATAAATAAGACATCTGAACAAGTAGATTAATGTTTCGTTTGAATGGTGTAGGGCTGACGGCCTACTGGTACTCGGAATTGTAGGCTAACAGTGACTACATGTGGCCGACCATATAATTATTAGATTGCTCCAAAACCTTGAAATTTGTGAAACCAAATTTTTAAATGGCTGGTTCCGTTGCAAATGCATCTTTTTCCTATAGTAACTTGTATATACAGATGGTAAGCACATCAAAAATCGATAACAAGCGCGTAGGGCCTAAACATCCGTTGCCTCTAATAATCGAAAATAACAGACAAATATCAAAGAAATTGCTCTGATACGGCAAATGACCAAGAACGCTAATTTAAGACGGAAACCAATATCAAGACCGTTCCTTTAAGACCAAGACCGACGCATTCGAGACCAAGTCCGATGGTCCAAGACCAAGACGTTCGAGACCACGACCACAGTTTTCCGGTCTTGAGACCAAGATCGTGGTCTTGAGACCTCATCCTCAGCTGCCCTCATCCTTTATTGCCAGTCCAAAGCATGGACAAAGGAGGAGGTCGACGTTAATCATCTTTGTCATGACGCAGTATCGCTAAATAGCAATTAACCAATCAAGGCGATGATTGACATTTCTACAATTAATCCATGGATGGTTTTGTCGCGATAAAGTTTCACCAATTTGTGTCTAAAACCCGTTTCATTTAATTTATTCAATAATTTCACGATTTGAAAAATAAGCTCTGGATGACGTTTGACCTGCTGTTACAAATTAAAAATGACAAAGAACGCCGACCTAAGACAGAGACCAATCCCAAGAGCGCAGTTTCCCGGTCTCGAGACCACATCCCTGTATTGGTCTTAATTTATAACTATCGTCGTATTCAGCTCAAACCTGTGCACAAAAGTGTGAACCATTTTACAAAACGTTGCACATAGCGAATAATCAATCCCTGTCTGTAAGAGTTGTCTAATAACAACAACAGCAAACAATTCAACATTTATTAGTAACTGAATTCTTTCGTAAAGATCAAACACGATGTTAAGTGATCTGAAACAAATGCTTCCGACCACAGGCTGCCATTCTACAGCACTTGGATGATTATATCGACAACTTTTAAAACAGAGCAGCATTCAAAGCAGAAGGTACACTGGAATGAGGCTTTGCTTGAATAGTCAAATTATAGAGCTGAGTGATCTTTGGTATCGATACCCTATCGCCCCGGCCATTGTGTTAGCCCCTCGCTTTGGAACACGCTCCCGTTGGCATTGCCCTTGTAGCCCAGGGTCCACTCAGACTCTTTTTATACTCTCCTTAAAGCTGTTTCAGCCGGGGTCTGGAGCGCTCCTGAGAGTTAGGGGCGCTATATAAATCTTCATAATGAATTATAAGAGGGTTCCCATTCAACCAAACTATTATTCCTTCACCTTTGACCTGTGCATACAAAACTGCATTGAATTCAACCCAAGGAAACCTAATTCACAAGGGCTAATGCAACACCAAAACCTTCAAAGTTTCTCGGATTAATGGTTGCACCCATTAACACAAAAGCTTGATCAGTTTTCGTACGAATTCTAAGAAATTTTATATTTCGATTCAAACAAGCCACGTTTTCTATGACAAATTTACAGTTGTACAAAGATCGAAAACCATCAAAATTTAGAACTCGTACACAAATCCATAATTTCTGCACTATTCCAAAAAACTTTACATACTACATTTTACAGGACTAGAATATTATAGAAAATAAAATTTATATTTTTTTAATGCAACATGCTGTATTAAAATCTTTAATATGAAACTGACCTAGCTGCAAGACCTGACCCGGTTTGGCAATTTAGTACCATAGAAATGAAACTTTTTGCAGAAATTAGAAATGATGTTTACATATTATGCTGGTCACAACATATTTCGAACTGCGTCCTCTGCTCTACATAGATGAGTAATTTTCAAATTATTCTGAGGAAAGTTACTTATTAGAGTAATAAATATGCAGCATAGACAGGTCTAATTTAGAACATCGAATTTTAGTCCAAGGCAAAGATGCTACATTTCAGAGAATTTGAAAAAGAGAAATTTCTGACCAGACCACTAAAAAACCAACAGCTAGCTATCAAACTTGGAACACCTAAGATTTTCAAATATTACATCAGCTTTAACCGTCTCCTCACAACTTGTGACAACCGTTAAAAATGTTCAATAACACTACACTTCTCATAGTACATTTTCAATTCTCTAAAAACCTTTAAGAAATCGTGAGCATCAGTCACAAGTGCGACAATACTAAAAAACCAACATCAGGCATTGCACTATCTTTTCTGCAACTACTATACCAGGGAGCTCACAGACAAATACCTAACAAACACTGACCTAACAATCCATATCCGGTTAGAGGGTCGATAACAAACAGCGCAAACGAAGCCCGCATTGAAAGAGAAACGTCGTAAATATACGAGTCGGGTTTCATCCGCAGGAATCATTCGCACGCAAAGGGAAACGCGATATAAAACGAACAACGGTTTCAACACCTTCGGTTTGACCCCCGTTTCAACAACGCCGCGATATCTTGGTGCAGTCTGTGTCGGGGTTAACCAAACAAGACAATAACATTCTTTCCATTCAACACGCATCTCTCGTTCTCGCAAGCAATCTGTCCACACGCCGAGTACAGAATTCGAGTAAGACGGCGGGCGCTCCTCAGTCTGGAACCCTGTTGCCGCACAACGGCGGGCTACCAGTGTCTGTGTTGTTACTGAGAAATGACGAGGAGTCCTGACTGTCAGTGGACGAGCGCTTGTGGTTCGACTTGGGTTCATAGTCCGTGATTACGACTGTCAAGTCACCGACTGTCACTTCCAGTGACATGCCGGGCGTAAACTCTTTCGACTTTCCATGTCGCGATGGACTGATAGAATAACAGCAGAGCTCAGTGATGACAATAATTTCTGCAAAAGCCTTCTTACTAAGATAAAAGCTGAAGTTAAGGCAGAGTATTGATTATTGTAACAGTGTATTATTATCATCATCATAATCCTCATTATTATCGTTATTAATATTAGTACGTCTAACATTATTATTATTATCGTTATCCACATTATTATTAGGTATACCATTATAATTCTAAATATTAACATCATTATCAAATGTTATTTTATCATTAGGTCTATTATTATTGTTATATCACATTATTCCCATTGTAATCATTATTATAATCAGCATTATTATTAGGTCTATCATTATTGTTATTGCTAATAATATTGTTATTAACTAATATTGCTATTATACTTATTATCATTATCTTTATTATTAGATCTACCATTAAGGCAGAGTATTATTACTATCAGCCGAGATCATCTCCGATATTCGCCTCCAAATATAGTGTTTTCGTTGCTATTCGGATAAAACAAACATATATTATAGATGTAAAAAAAAGACAATTCGTAATTGCATGTTTGTTAAGTTTTTCTAGTTCAAGGGGGCTCTCTCACACCTTCGACACATTTCGCCTTGAGAAGGCGCGATGCGAATAGGACTACTACACTCTGTCTTACAAAGAGGGGTAAATCGTCACCACTTACGTCTCTTTGACGCCGTTGGTTTCTTTTGGGTCCGGGCGCCGGGCACTGTCCGTATCCTGGGAGGTGTCGGTCTCGCTGAGGTCGGGTCGCTCGGGTTTCTTGTGGGGGTGCTTTTCCCGCTTCGGTGGCGGCGGGGGCAGCTGCTGGGCCACCTGTTGGGCCACAAGTTGCGGATTCGGTTTCGGCTTCCTGTAGATATGGAAAACAATGGGGTATTTACCAAGGGATTATATTCAGCAATAATTCAATGTGTTCATATAGAGCCTTGTTAAGATATGTACTCTACAGATCTAACTGTATTGCCAGTTTGGTAACCACGGTCAAAAGGATGTATTTTTTAATAAAAGTTGTTATTATGTACGTTTTACATAGCATCATCAGATGCAAACTGTATCTAGCAAGTTACTTCTAGCAAGCTACTTCTGACAAGCTACTTCTGGCAAGTTTTTTTATTAGCAAACTACATCTAGCAAACCCAACTATTACTAGCAAATTACTTTAAACAAGCTGCATCTAGCTACCTATTTCTGGCGATGTACGGCAGTATATTGGCATCATCAGTAACGACTATTTATTGGGTACAATCTTAAATACAGGAAAACAAAAAGCGTAATTCTGATAACTAATTCTATAGTACACAAATAAAAAGAAGAAAAGAAAAACTAACAGACACTGAATGACAACAAAAACAATTATACAAGGGGAAAAAATAAACAGAACAGACATCTAAAATTCTAAATGGGAAATACAGACAAGCATACACAGCAAATAGGAAGCTCTGAAAAAGGAACGGAAAATATTCTGCTCACCTGGTTGATGTTCCTTTCCTGACGTCACACATGGCGCACTTGAACGCTTCTGCCGAATTCTTATACGTACAGACGGAACAATCCCACAATCCATCATCCATCGGTTTTGTCCTTTTAGCCCTGAAACACACGAACAACGAAATCGGGGTCATTCAACGTCTAAATCGTGTCACACACAGAATCCTTAGAAAACATATGAAAAAGATTCAAAAAATAAGAGTAGAAAAGATCCACTGTAGCAAATATGATTGGCTAGTCCTTTAACAGGTGCTATATAAATTATGATTATCAGATGAAGGATCTTACTGGATTTACAAACCAATGATGTACTTAATCACTCTATAGTCTTTCTGACCCCATTATTTACATCACTTCTTGACCCCATTATTTACATCACTTCTTGACCCCATTATTTACATCACTTGTTACATACAGTCCTCTGCATGTGAGGATGCCGCTGCGATGCAAGCAGCTTTTTAGGTGCTTTAATAGCTGGGCCAGAATGTTCCACACAGGGGCTTTAAAAGATCTCACCCTATGATCTGATCAATTGATTATTTAAAAATTAGCCTGGTCTAGGGCATACGGTCGCTATAAAAACCGCACACATACACTTTTCTGGTATGTGCAGCGCTTAACTTTCTCTCGCAATCTGGGGTGTTCATATTACTTACAAGTATTTCGTCACAAAGTGGCCATTTATCAATGATTAATTTTTATTGGTAATTGCCTAGTTTAACGTCCCAAATTACTTCAAAAATTTAACAATGAACTGTGGCATGTCATGACTCCAGCAGTATGTCATAATCAAAACGTGACGTAGTGTTCGATGGCTACCATCGAAAAACGACCGGGTTTGCGGAAGTTGCAGTCCAGACATGAAAAACTGTATATGTCGATTCCATGAGTGTAATTTACCAGCGACGCAGGCAGCTGACAACCGTTCAAACACATAATAATTATGTTCATGACCAGACGGTGGTGCTTAGTCAACCACTGCAAATAGTGCTCATTAGTATAGAGACTAAAAATTCCAAACTTCCGCAATAATCTGGTAATCGGTCAACATCTGTACACCTGGGATAACTTCTTTTGTCACATGCGGTCTATCAACCTCTATTTTTATTTCTTTATTGTTTTATTTTAGAATTTCGTTGACTACCGGATGTCAAGTGACGTAGCATGTGACGTAAAACAGCAATGTATACCTATATATTAAGTAATTGATGGAATGATATTGCTAAAATAATTTGGGACGCTAAATTAGGCAAATACCCTTTTATTTTTCTTGCGATCAAAGACGGCCAGGTTGTAAATCCCTAGCCTGACTTAACCGGTTGTATCCGCCAGTTTTACCCCAAAAGCTTACATCTTCACACTCTTACAAACACCAACATGTCACAATTTACTGAATTTTGCTTGCTTAGCTGAATCTTTTTCAACGTCTTCAGATAAACTTAACGTTTAACCCTCTCGATCGATAAGGCCAAGAGCCGGTGAGCTCGCAAAATGAATCCTAATAATTAATGTGTCTTTTGATACTACAGTAGTTAAAGCCACTTGTCCGCGCCGCACTTGCTGTAAGACTGTTACACACAAAGAAACATACAGATAACATGCATTATAATGAAATCGTTGGGTAACCTTTTTCGGTCCATTTTATCGCCAGATAATAAGACTCTGAGTCAGTACTTTTTCCTTGATAACTATGGCAAAAATGAAAACCTAACAGTACAAAAGATCACAATTTATCTTCATTGTTATTATTCTTCTCAAAATGGCGATATACACGTGACGCGACCAACCAATCGTTTCGCGACCTTTAAGGATGTCTGCGTTTCTCTTCAACTTCCAAAGTCAGAGGAAACTGAGGCAGCCATATTATCATCTAGTCTGATTTGTGGGTTCGCAAAACATAAAAACATTTGTATCGTAAAATTTAAAACAATGTACCTTGACACTGTTAGGTGACGACTAAGCTCTTCATGAATTATGCAAAAATCAAAAAGTCTTGCAGACAGGATGCCGCTGATGCACAAGAACAAACCAACAGGTCGCTAAACAATCATTAATAATTGCTGTAGACGACCATAATTACTAATAATTGGGGATATACAGAAGCATAATTATATGAGCCATTCTATAAAATGCATCGAAATCATGTGATAGCTGTGTACTGAATGATGCCCCAGCAACCCTGACCTGACACAACGATTCCAGGGTCATCGTCATATTCTGTTTTGATATGTCAGAACTGGTCTGTACTACTCTGTAGACCATATATATAAGCCGTAGGCCTATAAACGTAGGCCTATCAAGGCACAATAACGCGCAGCCTATCTGAATATTATTAGCAACCTAACGAAATTCAAGCGCTTGTGTTTGTATGTATTTGCGTTTGTGTGATATATTATTTGTAGCATATGCAGAGGCGGCGATCCCGGGTTGTCGAGAGGAACAAGAACCCCACCTTTTACGGAGAGGGGACACGTACATCATACGTGTGTCCCCCAAATTTCCTACCCCTCTCATTAGGTGTCCCCCCACCCGTCAAACATGACGGCCCCCTCAATCGGAGCCAGCGGTCTACATGTATGTAGGATCGATATATAAGCCTACATGTAGGCGTACGTATCCTACAGGCGTGTGTGCACATCACAGACAGTGCAGACACATGCAGAGGCGGCGATCCGAGAGGGTCGAGAGGGGACACATTATACGTCCCCCATCTGTCAAACGAGATCTCCGCCCCTCCCCAGACACCTCGAGTGTTGTCGGTTGTCGCCAAGGTGGTGGTGGTTGCAGTTTAACGACACTGTGGTAACAAAGACCATTAGCGTCGCCCTCCCTTATCCAGGATTGGGACTTGCACTGGCCCTAGCCGAGTACTACCAGTGGCGGAGTTTGTCGCCAAGGGTTACTCAGACTCCTTTCATACTCTCGCCTTAAAACTGTTCTTTTTTGCCGTGCTGTAATCAGAAGCGTTCCTGAGTAGTCGCCTTGAAGGGGCGCTATAATCAAAATATTCTTTAATTCATTTTAGTAATTTTTTTCATATAATTATCGCATCACTCTACAAAAGGATGAAAATCGGTTTAATACATTTGAAGTCAACTAGTTAGTAATGCCAGCCATAATATTATGTAAACAAGCATAAGATCAGTTATTCACATCATATGATCAAGAATGTTCAACTCTGTTGGTCGATACAATGAAAAAAATAATAAAAAATTATTGGTTCTACTCAGTAGGCCTAGGATACTTATAATTATTTCGTTGTACCACAGCCAGCTTGATCACAGGGTGATGCAAACATTATTTCCACCACTGTCAATAATTATTGTTTGAACAGCTGCTGATTCTGAAAATTAAGTTCGCGGTTTCTGACAATGTTAGGTAAAATAAAAGGAAAATAGAACGCATATGTTTCTCGCAGAATCTTGCCTGCATTAATTGACCCTGATAGTATTTGTAATTTGGTGTAATTTAAATTATGTAATTTGAAATTAGTAATTTCCAGCAAAACTCAAAAGTAATTGGTATTGTGTAACTCAATTACATTTTCACCAGTAATTGGCAATTTGTAATTCAATTACATGTCAGCCTGTAATTTTCCCATCCCTGACACAGATGCACAAACTGTGGAAAATACTGAAATAATTGCTACACTTACCTTGTTAGCAAAATTAGTCGAGCTCCAGGGCAAGGAGTTGACCCGAATGAATGGGGTGTTGACCGATCAGGTGGGAAGAGAGGTAAAACCTGGGCAGATTCGAACCCTACACCCCTTTGGAAGAAAGGGATGTCTTCAGTTCGAGGACCGTGAACATATATGAGGCCTTAACCACTTCTGGTCAGATCCTGGTTGAGAATGAATGTACTGGACTAGAGCCTCTTGCCATACAATAATCCAGGTCCACCTCTGTGGATAAATAGCTTCCCCATGCAGATAGGCTGATACTCTAATCGCTTTCCCAAAGTCATTACAGAGCCCAGGTTCGCGCAGCGACATTCCAGTTAGTGAGGCAAATGACGTGGTGGCTGCTACAGCACTGTGTAACTGAAGGGGGGCCTGACACCAATTTTCCCTCTAATTTTTTGGAGTCTGTGTGCACATAAAATATCTTTTGTGCAACATTTTAAAAGGAAAATAAAAATTTGTGCACATTATGGAGTCTGTGGATTATGAACATTGCCGTGTCTTCAACTCACTATGACACAGTGCTAGAAATATAACAGAACATGAGTTAAGAAATTTAAAAAGTCTTGAAATTTGCGTTTTTATTGTTGACTGGTGGAATATAGTTTGACATCAGTGTAATTGGAACGACGTGCATGAAACGTGCAAAAAGCATATTTGGGAAAGAAATATTTTGTGCGCTCCATGTTTTCGTGTGTGCTCTCTTATCAGCTTAGAGGGAACATTGTCTGACACTATTATTCAGAGATGGGCACTTTTAACTACTGTAGTTATTAACTAGTAGTTATAACTACTACAGAAGTATAGCTGCTTAGTAGTTATAACTAGTTATTAAGAAGTAGTTTAAAAAATAGTTATAACTACTTTTATCAAGTAGTTTTAAGTTAACTACAAATTTCATATTAACTACATTTTTTCCTATTTACTAGTTCGTCTTCCAGGAATTTTTGTTATTTCACAACAAACAAAAAATTCGGTATTTGTTTTGCTATATATGTATTTGTTTCATTAAAATTTGCGCATAGCCTAATAATGTGAGGAAGTGGGTTCCTCTTGGAGCTATAGAGAAGGCCTGAGGCATTATGTCTGCCTAATGGCATACCTGGAGATTGTTGCGCGATAAGAACTAGAGTAAAGCGGCCTTAGAGGAGTTGGTACTTGTGAAACAGCTCGTACGCGGCTGGATGACCATAAGTGGGCAGCCTCTCTACAACTGAGAGACAGAGGTGAGAGAGACAGACAGAGAGACAGACAGAGACAGACGGACAGAGACACAACGGTAAGAGACTGGACATTCTGTTACTGGCTGTATAGACGCATTAGATCAGCGATTCTCAACCTTTTTGACATGGGGACCCACTTTGCAGTATCTAGATCCTAACAAGACCCACCATTCCAAAATCTGGGAGCATGTATGTATGTATGTAGGCCCCTATTAGGCAATTTACGTGGCGCCTTATAAGAACCTCTCGAAGGCGCTAAACGTATCTACCCAATAGATTTACACAAATGCGATTTGAGTAATTTAGAAAAGTTGGCTGCAAGCAGTGCAATGTTGCGAAGTTGCAACGGAAGAGCGTTCCAGTATGATGGTCCAATGCATGAGAAGGCACGGTTTGTCCGGATCGATGTACGGGGGCGCGGGACCATCAGATCCCCACAAGCCGCATCACGCAAGGATCAACGATCCGGCTGGCTGGATACGGGGAGACAGAGATCTCTGATGTTTTCTGGAGCCGTGCCGACCACCGATGTCCGTCCCATGAGGATGATCTTGAATGTGATCCTATCCTCCAACTCTTCCAGGGCATCATACACGAGTCCTAAATTCTTTGTGAAAACAGGGTTAGCCAGTTTCATGACAGTTACCAACAATTTCTGCTGCTCTAAATCAGCTCTCCTACTACTCGCGATTGCTGATTAGTTGCCGAAATAATTGTGCAAACACACTGTAACATTGCCGAACATTTCCACCCAAGACCAAGAGCCTACATTTGCACCACACATTCACCGTCTCCTGCGTCACTGTGTGATTCATGCTAAAAGTTGGCGACCCACTTGGATATCCTTTGCGACTCCCTTGCTGATCGCGACCCACAGGTTGAGAATCACTGCCTTAGATGACCTGAGTAGCGATTGGCAACGTACGAAGACTCACGGTTGATGCAGACAGCAAAAGGTGAGATATACAGTGATATAGTAAAGCACTTGTAGTGGGATATATATATACACTACTTTTTGATTCTCAAAATTAACATTTTCTAAGAGTTATACAGTTCTGTACTTTGTAGGCTAGACATTTTTGTAGTTGTAACAAGTTGGCTCATGTTACTTCTAAAACTGTGCTCTGATCAGGGTGCTTTGTAGCATGTTCTAGTAGTTATTGTCCTTGTTTAGTTTACAATTAGATATGTCATTGTGTTTCTGATCATTTTTATTGCCTATGTTGAATATAAGCAATTAATACTGGCAATACATTTGCACACTGCTTGGTGACTATCAATGCACCATGACATAACATTAGCAAAGTAGTTATAAAAGTAGTTAACTACTTATGCAGTAGTTACAAATGTAGTTATAACTACTTGTCAACTAAAGTAGTTAACTAGTAGTTATAACTACATATTTTGAAAGTAATTAGGAAGTAGTTTTAACTACTAGTCAAGTAGTTGGTGCCCATCACTGGTTATTAGTTAGTGTCAGTCAAAATTCCCTTAAATATGGTTTCGATTGGAAGACGCAATTTGCAACAGGGCCACTGTTTGCAATCCAGCAGTGCCAGTCCCAAGGTAGGATAATGCAGGAGGGCGACGTCAATGATCTTTGTTATTACACAGTGTGGTTAAAACTGCAATTACTAATAGCCGGAGTTTGAACTTCGGCAGTGCGGGTCTGAAACCTGGTTGAAGTTGGAGGGATACGCCAATGATCCTTGTAATCACAAAATGTTGTTAAAATGAATCTACTACTGCATTTCGAAATTTATTATAAAAACTGTCAGCTTTTAGGGGCGTCTACCTTTAAGAGCGTAAATGGGAAGACCGTTAAAAATAATTACACACCTCCTTAAAGTGCGATGTACCCTCTATATATTAAATAATCTTAATATTCCTACCTTCAAAACTTGCACAATGCATAATTACACCTGATTTAAGCCTGTAATTCGGCCAATAAGTGACGGAAGAAGAAGAGTGAAAGATTCTGAGACTTGGCTTACTACTCGGCAACGCTCCCGACCACAGCACGGCTGAAAAGAAAAGTTGCAAGGCGAGGAACCGGAAAGCCAACGAGAGTCTGTTCCAGAGCGAAGGGCCAACCGCTAAGAGCGATTAGCAGGCCTTGCTCAACTTAAGTTATATCTAGGGCCTATAGTCCTCAACTCTTTGGCTGGTGTGTGCGCTTAGTAATTCTCCGGAAAATAATGACCATGCTAATAATAATGATGAAACTGATGATGTTGTAACAAGTTGGCTCATGTTACTTCTAAAACTGTGCTCTGATCATGGTGCTTTGTAGCATGTTCTAGTAGTTATTGTCCTTGTTTAGTTTACAATTAGATATGTCATTGTGTTTCTGATCATTTTTATTGCCTATGTTGAATATAAGCAATTAATACTGGCAATACATTTGCACACTGCTTGGTGACTATCAATGCACCATGACATAACATTAGCAAAGTAGTTATAAAAGTAGTTAACTACTTATGCAGTAGTTACAAATGTAGTTATAACTACTTGTCAACTAAAGTAGTTAACTAGTAGTTATAACTACATATTTTGAAAGTAATTAGGAAGTAGTTTTAACTACTAGTCAAGTAGTTGGTGCCCATCACTGCTGTTATTAATTATTATATTTTGTTGATGTTTATAAATAACATCAAATGTACTAATGTACTGATGAAAAATATAGAAACGCTTTTGATGCCATTGAACTCATGCTGGAAGTTGAAAACTTCAAGAAGAGTCTCTAAAAATGCTACTCACAGTTATGCACCGACAGATATTTACCCCGACATTTCAATTGCACTTTGAGTTTGTTTAACAATCCTTGTTACTATAGCTTCATGTGGTTAAACCTATTCAATTATACACAAACAGAGATGATTAAAGTTATTCAATTGGAAAATTAATTAAACGAAAATGTCAGACACTTAAATCGACAGGCTCTCATAATGAAAGATTAAAACTTTGATTCCATTAATGTACAAATTCATTGATCAGTTAATGATTAATTGACAATGAAACAATCACAGCAATATGTCAACAATTAACATGACTAATTGCAAAATCTAATTATGCCTCTCCATCAAGTACACATTACGTCTCAACATGGTTGCAACTGACCGAAAAACTTAAGTTTTACAACGATGTAAAACACCTTGTTCAATTTACGAGATATTCCCCACAAAAACATGTACGTATTTAATTGGCACCATAAAAACTACAGTTGGTTATTTCTCCATTGTGACAACTGGGCCAACTCTCATCGCCGCCTATCAACCATCCAACGGGTTTAGACATATTTTGAACTGTAACCAGTTGGTCACAACTTTTCACTTGCAGTTCACGATAATTGATGTATTAATATTTAAATTACAAAAATAGTGTCTTGTACAATGCATAATGAAAAATTATTTTTATTTTATTCATGCAACTGTTTTACTGATTGCTATTCTTTAAAAAAGATTCATAATCACCTTTAAAATATTAAGAAACAAAATGAAAACGTATCAAACTTAATTGAATTTTCACTTACAAGTTATGTAACAATTATTATCATTATGCATTTGTGAAGTCCCACCGTATAATGATCAAACATCAAATGTGAGTGAATAACTTTCTCAAGGTCCCTACACATTGGAGATCAAACCTCTGCTTTATGTATTCCAATCTAATGCCATATCCCAGTTTAAATAAACCGTACTTGTTCTAATTGTTAATCAGCTATGAATTTTAAATTGCAAGGTACTTATATACCCAAGAAACAAGATGTTGACTGAAAATAATATTTTTTTAACATGTTCAATTTACAAGAAATCGTGTTACAATCATTATTTGTTCATCAGTAGAAGTAAAAGCAACACAACTTTAACAGAAATCAAAGATACAGACAGAATTAAATTACAACATAGCCACTAGCCAGTAAATGGAATAAAATGACTTAACTCTATCTGTTTCAGCTTTTGAAGGTTTTGTAAAAGTTACCAATTTAATATAACTGAGGAAACTGGTTACTAACTAGCAAAAAGATCATAAACAAAATAAATAAAAAATAATGAATAATACCAATAATAAAAAAATAACAATAAAAATAGCAGTGATAATAAAAATAAAATAATATATAAATAATAACATGAAATGTCATGAAGTCAAATATTTGCTATTCTATGACTAAGACACATTTCAATAAGCAGCACTATCGCACAACACACTGAGAACATGGCAGCCAATGGATGTCGTCTGCAAGATTATTTCACATCCTAGAACTCTTTTTAATTAAAGCAATTTGAAATTGTTTTCCAACACGAGTGAATTGATAATAACATTTCTTGTTATAAGAATACCCAAGCAGATAGAACAGCAGTGGCCTGCTGTTTAATATGAGGACCGCTTCAATGTGGCCCGATTTTAAGTGGAAAACACTTTTTTAAATTGTTTAATAACAATCAAGATTATTGCTCAACCTAAATGAGCAATCATCTTGTAAAATAATAATATAATAATAATGCATAACGATAATAAAGTCTAAATTTGCAAGTGGTCATAGAATCAATATTGACAATTGCGCTTCCCAAGTAAAGTAACACAGTGCACATGAAGTCAAACACACAGTGTAATGTAATACATGTACGGTAAAAGAACCACAAGATTCTATAAGGTTATACAAAACTCGGCTAAAACTTGCAATCAGAATTGAGTATTAATCGAACAAACTAAAAATCACAATAAAAGAATAGATCCAAATCAAATTTAATTTTTCTAAAAGAGATAAATAATCTCAATTCACTAGAAAAACCATTATGATGCAGAGCTAGGAAAACTAAAAAAAACCTTAAATGACGTTGATCGTGACAGATTTTGACTACAATAGATTGGATATTGACTACAATAGATTGGATATTGACTACAATAGATTGGATATTGACTACAATAGATTGGATATTGACTACAATAGATTGGATATTGACTACAATAGATTGGATATTGACTACAATAGATTGGATATTGACTACAATAGATTGGATATTGACTACAATAGATTGGATATTGACTACAATAGATTGGATAATCAGTTGTGAAAAATACAGTTACGAGAAAACTACCAGCTTATCGAAAGCATTCCCAAATAATGGGATGATGACGAGTTCTCTGCTCAAAGCCTGGATCATTGGCTATTATGCCGGATGAGATGAGAGAGGTGATTTCCTGTTGCCTTCCTCACAGATAATTGTGGGTGAGCAGCTTGTCCAGGGTCGCAATGCGGTGAGATTCGAACCTACAACCCTCTGGTTACAAGGCACAGAACACACTGTGGCATCCCACATGCTGTGATGGTAAACATATATTAAACAACCATAACAAACACCAGGTAGGCACACACACGCAAACAAAGGTACCTAGACACATACACTTACAAACAAGACCAAGCAAACACACAAACACAAACAAAGGCACCTAAAACACATATTGAAACAATAGTACATGAACGACACACACAGAGACATTACCATATTTTTGTTCACATATAATGTTTCTTGATTATTTTAAATTGGTCATACATCAATAAAGAAACGATTTTGCTGACTTTCAAGTAAACACGAAACATGCAATCCAAAGGAATCTTTAATAAATCCACCCAGTTCACGTTTTTGGTCACTGTGTCGATATACGCCGTTCTCTGGTTCCTAACAGCCGTCTAATAACCCGCAGACGGGCAGGCACCACTGATAAGCTTTGTCGTAACAGGTCCAGAATAACATAACCGTTCAAAGAAGATTTCGAAAACATTTATGAAATGTAGCAGAATAATAATGATTCATCCACAGACGAAGATTACAAACACTCATCGAATTCAAGAAAAATGCACTGCTATTACAGAAAATTCAAGGAATATCAGAGAACTGTGAATTTTACACAGATTGATCATAGGCTAATAAAATGCGTCCAATTCCAGAAAATTCCTTCTGAAGCAAAAACATATGTACACCGCAGAAAATTTGTGAAAACACGGAAAAAATGCATTTCACAACATTCTAGGAACGTGAAAGAAATTTTTACTGCCAATCACAAGGCAAAGCAGTTGCGAAACAAACAACATCGAGCAGAGGACTGCTACTATGATTTCTATTATTATACTATTTATATACCAATAATATAATATATATAATGATATTATCATTATAACGCACGTTATTACGTGCACCATTAAACTATCAAGCATCCATTGCCCAACAGCATGCTCAAGGTCTCTACACAATAACAATCCGGGGAGGATTATAAAAGTCGCACTCTATGCATTACGGTACAAGCCCTGTCCTTGATCGGCCACACCGTCCCACTTCATTAACCCAGCGGCTAAATTCAGCCGGATCCGAGATCCAGAACCTCGGAGTTTAGATCCACCACACAACAGATGAAATCCACCACTGAAATACATGCTTTGTTTCAAAACTTAACCATATGCACCTTTTACCATACATTTCATGCTTATCCGAATACCAAATACATCTGTTATAGATTCGCCACTTGGCCTGACTTAGACTCAAGGTTACAATATATATATATATATATATATATATATATATATATATATATATATATATATATATATATATATATATATGTAGAGATCCGGGACCCCCTCCTGTTTTTGGACTAATGGATGGAACAAATAAAAGAGGAAGACCACATAGGGAATGGATAGATGACATTGAAGAATGGGGCAGAACAAGTCTTCAAGAGTTGAACCACGCTGCAACGAACAGAAAGGTGTGGAGAGATGTGGTAAGAAAAGCATCAGACACCTACGGGCGACAAGCCCATGGTTGTTGATTGATTGGTACCCATAGATGAGAAATTTAATCACTGCATTAACCCATTATCTCCACGTTACAAGATTACCCATGTGATCGACCGGCCATTACATCGAGCTGACAACTTTCTTATTGGTCTGTTGGGCTGACGTCGGAGGAATGACGAAGCCATCCACAGTGTCCTCTCCCGCTTCCTCATCCATCGGGAGAGAGCTATCCGTCTGGTAGAGGTTTCCCGGATTCGCCTGCTGGTATTCGCGACGACATCTCTCGAGAGCTTGGTCCCTCCGACGACGTATGTCCTCCATCTGGTGGTCCGCGTATTGTCGGATCTAAACAGAAAATAGTCAATTAATTATAAAATATGATGTTTATTTTAATGGGGTCTGAGTTATGCAGAGCCAAGCATCCAAGCAGTTTTGGCCATTCATATAGCACCACTACAGTGGTATTGTATTATTCTGAATTGCACAACTCAGTTACTAGACATTTTTTCACCTCTCTTTGCAACCTGCCGACTTGGTCCTCTAGCTCCGTCACTCGCAGCTGAGCGGCCTCGCGATCCCGTCTCTCGTTTTGGAAGTCCTCCGTAAACGCAAGGGTCTGGTGCCTCAGGACCTGGATGTGTTCCTTCGCCTCCGCATCCGTCGATTTCTTGACCGCTGACAGATTCTCGATCACTTCGCGGAGCTTGACGACCTGATGGTTCAGATGTAGGTTTTCGTTCCTCAGCTGTTCAAACAGAATTTGTATGAGTGGTAAATCAGTTTAGAGATGCATCTGTGTGTGTGTGTGTGTGTGTGTGTGTGGTTGGTTTCAATTAAAAAAAAATTATAGATTGTGTGTGTGTGTGTGCATCCATCTCTGTGTAGTCTTACTCCACTCCTCTATTCACTCCATTTCTGTCCCAAGTCTCATTTTTCACTCCTATGGAGATGAAAGCTGGGTCAACCACACGGACTTGCAGGTATAGAGCCAGCATCCTAATCTTTGTGCGACAAACCACAGAATGATTACAGACATAGCATGAACGAATGATGACAAGTTATTAGAGACGAATTTAACTGTCCAACATCACCTAGTGAAAGAATGACTAGTCAACCTTATGCGGGATACGGGCATCGAACTCGGATCCTCAGCTCTGCACCCCAGAGCGTTCACTCTATGGGCCCCTGTATAGAAACTGCCATTCTGATCTCTGTGCCAGTGAGTAGCCATTCAACTATCTCTCATATCTTCCATATGGGGCTAGCGGGGTATAGGACCCACATCCCTATCATCTTTGTATAATCATTAAATGATCTTCCACTCTTACCAGATCGATCTCGTTCTGTGCCTCTTGGTATCGAGCGTAGGCGTCCTGGAATGTTTCATGCTGGACGGACTGCGCATGGAATATGTGGGAGTCTCTCCAGTTGTCCAGTCTCTGATGGAGGTCACTGGCCGATGACTTCAGTCCGAGCGTTCGCTCCTCCAGGACCTCCGACGTCTGCGTCTGGAAATCGCGACTCTTCACTTCCTCCTGGTAAAACGAGTAAATAAAACATGATAAGAAATAAATAAAAATAAATAAACAAAAATTAAAACAGTGTGGATCTATTAGCACAGAGCCGCCAAGGGACAAACACCATCAGATGCAGAGCACATCCGGATTTCGGAATTTAAGCCATGAGAACAGGTTCACCTACAGAAAATCAGGGCCCCTATGGCAGAGAAATTCCAGGCTCCTAGATAGAGAAATTCAGGGCCTCTAGGCAGAGAAATTCAGGGCCCATAGGCAGAGAAATTCATGGCCACTAACTCAGGGCCACTAGGCATATAAATTCTGGCTTCTTAAGCAAAGAAATTATGGGCTCCCAGGCAGATAAATTCCAGGGCACTTGGCAGAGAATGTCCAAGGTTCTTGGTAGAGAAATTCCGGCCCCATAAGCAGAAAAGTTCTGGGCACCATAAAGAGAAATTCAGGGTACCGAGGTAGAGAACTTTCCGGGTCTGATTCAGGGCGATCACTGGCTCCTCAGACGGAAGTTCAATAGAAAAAAAATGATAAGAACAGCAATATTCAGATGCTTTAAGTTTATTGTTATTGTCGTCAATTGTCACTAATATAATATTTAAGAAGACATATATCATAAACTTTTTATAACTGATTATAATACCTTGCACAAGTTGACTGTGGGCCCAGGGCATTTGGGGTTTACAAACAGCCTGAATATACAAACACATTCTACATTCATGTGTGCATGGAATGTGCAATTCATTTGTATAGGCTGCTTAAACCCTCTTCTAAAGTTCCGGCTAACAGGCAGACTCATGCAGCAGATTGATTCGTATCAGGATTTGAACCTCTCACATCTCAATTGACAGCCTTACACAATAAACACTACACAATTCAGCAAAAATAACCCTCCCAAAAAAACGAACAGATTAATCCATTCATTAACAACATTAATTACAACATTAGGAATGCTGAAACAAAGAAACTACCGGCGTATTGGCCTTGGTCATGAGATCGAGGTGAGTCAACAGCTCCTTGCACTTGTGTACCGTCTCCTTCAGACCCTTCTTGACGGCCTCGAACTCCACCGGAAGAGCGTCTAAGGCCATCGTCGGCTGAAAGGAGTGGACGCTCGTGCTCCTCTTCATCTCCTTCAGGCTCTGATGCGCTCGCCTCAGCTCAGAGATCTCGCCGTCCTTCTGGCGAACCTCCTCCTCGAGGTACTGACAACGAGTCTTCAAGATGGCAACCTCCGTCTGTAGTTCCGTTAGGGTAGTCATTGCGTTCCGATCTAAACAAAGATAATTAATATAGTTGTAGTGTATTTATTGATTTAGGTGGCCCCACCTAGCAGGACTATTAATTGTCCTTTCTGGGTCCCCTGTAGTTGCTGATTGATGAAAAATAATTTTTATTTCTTTTTGGTTTCAATGGCTGCAATAAAATGAATTGAATTCACGGCAGTGGGCATTCGGTGGCACTCCCAGCGTGAGAGCCCCACAATGGAGAAAGGTTTTGAGGATAAGGAAGTAGGTCAGAGTACCCAGAGTGAGAGAAGGTTTTAAGGAGAGGGGCATAGGTGTGAGATACCCCAGAGTGGGGAAAGGTATTGAGGAGAAGGATTTAGGAAGATTGAGAGAAAATGGTAATACGTGGAGAGTGGAGACGAGGGAAGGGCATTCCATATGGAATACCTAGAGTCATTTTGTATGCAATACAGCATAAGATTTATAACAGCCTATAAATACAATATGGGCAGATCTCAATGCTATGAACTATATCAGCTACACAGAGCAGTGTGAATGAGAGAGACTAAATGAATAAGCTGGTCTCCCTGATGTGGCTTTTCAAAGATTTCCATTACATTACATGTGGAAAAAAGTGCAGCCAAGACAGACCACTGGACAACTGGAGTCATCTGTTGTCCTTGAGTGAACTGCCCATAACAGAGGAATGCTCTAAGCTGCCTATGTAATTAAGCGACATTGAAATATATAGATTGATACATCACTAGCTAGTAGTCGACCACACGCCGGAATAATGCACATCTATGCGACATGCTAATACCCGCAGTTGTCTAAAACTGAAATACCATATATTGAAACAAGACACTGAATCACTGAAAACCGAATCTCCCAAATTGATTTCCGCCGTATCCCTGAAAACGAAACTGGATTGATGAAAAGAATTCTGCTTATATGGAAGCTGTATAAATGAAAAGAATTCATGCAAAAGCTCGATTGATGAATAATTGCGCTGTTTTGAGACAGTTAATCATTTTTCAATAGTACATTGCTGTTATCGGGAATCGGGATTTTTTGCATTTTCAGCGTTTTCGAGGATTCGGGTTGATCCCGGGACACCCAGCTTATGCACCTGTGCGTTATGTGCTTTTGGGGGCGTCGATCGTATATTCCCTGGAGTTTCGGTTTCAAGAATTCAAAGATTTGACGCGTCTAGCCACCAAAATCATTGCAAATACACGACGCTCAACTTCCAAACGAATTCCGCACATTTTATCAGATTTTATCAAAAATCAAAGAAAAACAAATGAATACCGCCGAAAGCGATAAAAGTAAAGAGTACTACAGAGACTTTCACGATATAGGCCACGGTGCACTGCGATGCATGTTAAATTTGCAAAAATCGTTTGTCGCTAATCAAATCCTTAGAAAAACATGAAGTAAAGAATATTTACAAGACTGCTTGGGAATACTAATATACGATGCTTTTAAATATTTTAGCAAATCTCACCGAATTGCTAAAAAAAAGTGTAAAAATTCTGACAAGTTAAAAGCCCGGTCTACTATTTATAGATCGTTGCTGCTCAATGCAGAAATCTGTGGAAATGACGCATTCCACTATGCCAATGAATTTCACTAGATCTATAAAAATAATACGCTAATAACTTAATATTGTTTTAGATTCGTAATTGTAATCTCAAAACTTATAAGCGCCAATCGCGGCCAAAAGCAGGGCATCGGTATATTCACGAGCGCTGCGGTAAGTAAGTGGCGCCTGTTCAATGTGTTGGTTTCTATTTCGCCAGAATAAACTTCAAACCGCTCAGCCCCACTTATTTAAATCCGTTGGCTCTTTACGATCCAACCTCTGGGTCTACTCGTTCATCATCATATCTTTCTATACCATCTTCACAGTCTGTGCACCAGCTCTTCTTCAACCCCTTCAGTACAACATGAACATAATTGTTACTAATAACATGCGATTGCCTCCAGAAACGCACATTCTCGGCGGCTGACCTCTGGCTCTGGTGCTGCACTTACTCCCTTGGGTGCACTCTAACTCTGTTCATACTTGCCTCAAAACTTTCAGCCGTGCTAGAGTCAAAGGCAGTAGTCAAGAGAGGCACTATATAAATGTTGGCGATTATAAATGAATGTCGCATCTTACGTCGATGAATTTGATCCATTAATATTGGTCCTTGTCCAAAATAGTAATGGCACTATAGATATATCTATGGATGGGACCGGAAAAACCTTATTATTATGTCATAGAACTTATTAGAGCGCGACCATCTGGTGGACAGGAAATATAGCGTCCTGTTTACATTGCAATATATCCGGCCAATTATGTTTTTATGAAAGAAAGTCGATGAATAATTGAATTGGCTGAGGCACACATTGGCTGTTGCGATGTTAAATAATCTCATGCTTCATTTATAAAGTGGAGTGACATCAGGGGAATGTAATAATAATAATAATAAATATTATAACTATTATCATTTATTATTATTTATTGTTGTTGTTACTATTAATATTATTATTATTTATTATTATTATTATTATTATTATTATTATCATTTATTATTATTTATTGTTGTTGTTACTATTAATATTATTATTTTAATTATTATGAGACAGCAAATACGATTTTTTAAATTTAAAGACTCTTCCCCGTTCTCCTGAGTCGCTAATAATACCAATAATGATTGTGATGATGATGATGACGACGAAGACGACGATGATGACGACGAAGACCACGACGACGATGATGCACATCACCATTTTTATTACTATCATCATTGTCGTCGTCGCCGCCCCGCGGCGTCTTCATCACCATCATCATCATCATTTAATAATGCTACATTGTAACCATTTCCTTCTCATAAACATGACCAGGTAAACGGAGAGACAAGCAGGCAGACAGATCTAGAGACAAACAAACAGACACTCGTTCGTTTCCGCACGCGTGCTCGCTGAAGCCATAGCAACTACGTAAACAGGTCGGTCATTGATTGCACTGATCCGACCTTCAAAGAAGAAGCGTGAGTTACAGCTACAGTCCATAGATGATGCAGACCTACAACGCAGCCGACCATGATAGGAAACACCTTCGCCTAGCGCTTCGACCTAGCGCTTTCACCTAGCGCTTCGAAATAGCGCCTTAGCCTAGCGCTTCCACCTAGCGCTTTCACCTAGCGCTTCTAAATAGCGCCTTCACCTAGCGTTTCGACCTAGCGCCTTAGCCTAGCACTTCGACCTAGCGCTTTCACCTAGCGCTTCGAAATAGCGCCTTAGCCTAGAGCTTCCACCTAGCGCTTTCACCTAGCGCTTCTAAATAGCGCCTTCACCTAGCACTTCGACCTAGCGCCTTAGCCTAGCACTTCGACCTAGCGCCTTCGCCTAGCGCCTTCACGTAGCCCTCTAGTGTCTCTCTCGTGTTCCATCTCTATCCCTAAGATTTTACCTGAAACTTCACAGAGGAAAACTGAGTACATGCGAACTTACCGCACTCGACCTCAACCATTTTCCTGGAATTGATTGGGCTACGCCTTCCTTCAACACCATGATTATGATCGTTATCTTCAAACTTCTGCAGCGCCGCTCAAAAGCCAAGCGCAGGGTACCAACTTATTCACGAGCGCCACGTCGAATCAGTGGGGGTCGTCCAAACGGTATAGTTCATAGAGTAGGCCCAGATCCGGTTGCCAGAGGGGTGAGAGGGACAGAGGAAATGCACCACAACTCTTTTGAACGATTGCGACAAAATTTAAGGCCCCGCTATCCAAATATATCTTAAAATAGGTTGATCATGACCAGTATGTGAAACTATATCCTGCACGTCGTCCCTTCTAGCTATTAGCCAAGTCAGATTGAGCAGTGTGTAATTAAAGTCATTTACGAACCATTAGCATTGGAAACGTAACACTCGTACATGTACGTTATTCTCACCCTGTCCGAACCGTACTCACTTCATCTCGCGCCTGCGAGTCACGTGACTTTTTGACTATTGAGTGTTTTATTAATAGACTTCTATAATTGTCTAGTATAGTATGAATTATTATACAAAATATACCGGAGCAAAACCATACTCGTGCTCTGGTACACGAACCTTCCAAAGTACTGGGGCACAAACTCCGTAGCCCCTGTGGAGTCGGCGCCTATGTAGCCAACTGCAGCATATTCAAGGCCAATATTATTTATAACTGAGCGCAAACGACCTACTGTAATGGGAATACAGTGGCGCGTGACCTACATTCGCGCGCTATACATGAAGGCTACACGGCAGTGGAAGGCCTACTGTGACGTATGCGATAGAAAATCCAAAGCCTATGGTGTTGACTTGGAATGTTTGACGTGGTAGTAGGATCTTACATGTAACAGTGTTGACATGATTTATACTGTAACATTGCAGTCAATTTCTAAGTATACGAACCTTAGCAGTCTATAAGGGTTTCGGTCTGCCAGGCCTACCTAAACAGTGAACGTTTTGATCATGACGTAAAGGTAAGGGCTATATAAGTTGACCGTGACGTATTTCGTCAATCTTAATTACTAGGTCAAGGTGAGCTAATTATTAATTTCTACTGTGTGCTAATCTCGAAGGTGATACATCATTGCAACATAATTATATTGGAATACAACCTATTGTTATATTAGGGCCTATTGTTATTAGGACCTGTTATATACAATGCGTGAATTAATTATACAGAAATGTTGTATGACATTTCAACATATTACACACACACGCACACGCACATACACACACACACACACACACGCACACACACACACACACACAATTTCAGCTTTTATTCATCATATTGATTTCCAATTTCCTCCTATAAATAAAAGCTGAAATTTAATTTATATTATTACAAGTACAACATTAATTAGTTCAATCTCATTTCAAGAAACTTCTTAATTTTAAGATTCGCCATGCATGACGACAATTGAGCCTCATCATCATAATCATCATCATAATCATCATCATAATCATCAGCTTAATCATCATAATCATCATAATCATCATAATCATCATCATCATCATAATCATCATCATTGCAACAGCAACATCACAATTTTATCATACAGAATTTCACAGCAATATTTCGTAAATCTTCTAATTATGAGCTGATTTAAACACAGGCACTTTAAAGACAATAAACATTCTGGAATCTTCCCAACGCAGATTAACTGACATCCATTTGCAATCAGCGAATCAACATGGCGGTCCATCATCAGGTGTTTCCCCGTCGTTGGGAGAGTCGCCGCCCCCCGACGACACGCGACGACTTCCAGTCAAATATCGATGACGTCATCGTCGCGAGACCGGAAGTGTCGCAGGGGGATGACGACAAAGAATCCGCAAATTCGTCTACGGGAATAGTCCATCCTCGACCTAATGCAAAAGTAACTACAGGCGCTACCCACGCGCTACCAGGTGCAGAAAAGACGCATCACGACGACTACGCGCCACTCAATGCAGAAAGGACGAACGCGACAAATCGTACCGGACCCAGTGCCATAATCCGAGTGTTCAGTTGGAACGTTCTGACGGACAACTGCATCAGGCAGGGTCAATACCTCTACTGTCCTGCAGAGATCCGCTACATGGACTCTCGGCATGGACAGATCATGGAGGAGATCCGAGCATTGGATCTCGACGTTGTTTGCCTACAGGAAGTGGACGAGCAGCACTTCCGGAAACGCCTCCAACCGGAAATGGACAATCTTGGGTACTCTGGGGTCAGGCAGGGAACGACGAATGGTCAAGGATTGGTCACTTTCTGGAGATCATCGATGTTTGAGCTGGTCAAGTGGAAGGGGGTGCTATTGGCAGATGCAGTCGGTGGCTACCTCGAGGCAAGGAATCGTTGATGGTCTATGATGAAGATGGCAAAAAGACAATGACAACATGTCATCATTATGACCGGTGATGATAAATGCTGACCTGACGATGGTGCTGCATGGTGATGATGATGACTATGATGATGGAGACAGACAGACAGACAGACAGACAGACAGACAGACAGACAGACAGACAGACAGACAGACAGACAGACAGATCTGCACTGGCCTTAATTATGTTAAACGTTCATTCATCAGTGGTGGGCCCACGCACAAGCGCAGAACCAACCGACGGATTCCAGTCGACAGCTGACAGATAGCATGGATGTTCAGAGTCTTTTGACCAGGTTACGACGTTACGTCAAAGAATGAGCGAATGTATGAGAAAGATATTCACCGAATCTCATTTCACCCATCTTCATTCATAGAATTGATAAGAGCCATGAGAGCGATTAATATGTCATAACCATAATATTGTCCAATAACTTTCAGCTAAATACCTTCACAGACGCTTCGAAGAGGACCGCCATCGAAGCCTGGTCAAGACGACCGACAGTGACGCTCATTGTGCACCTACGACACCTGACGAATGGAAGGAACATCGCTATATGCAACAATCACATTGGATGGATGGAACTGCGCTACCCTACTCTACAGGCTGTACAGGTTAAAATAAAACTAAGCCAATTTCAGTAACATGGATGTTGGATTGAAGATTACAATGCTTGCTTAATCCAACTTCTATTTCAGCAGGAATAAACTTAATCAATCCTGCTATTATTTAAGCATGATTTTTAATCAATAAACCAACTTCTATTCAGCAGACATCATCTATTCAGTAAGAATTATTTCTTTTATCCACCCAACTTCTATTTCAGCAACCACTTTTCATCTTTAGGCCTATATCACTTATTTAGTAAAAATATTTTAATTATTCCAACATCTATTTCAGAAAGAATTATTTTCAGCTATATAGTCTATCATTCAGTTATGCAGAATTATTATAATCAATCCAGCTTGTATGTAATAAGCAATAATTCGTATAAATTATCCATATTCAACTTCAGCAAGCATTATTTTCATTTGAAGGCCTTGTGGGCCCTAAATATGATTTATTTACTAAAAATTATTATTATCAATCCACTTTCTATTCAACCGAATACAATGGGCGAATATTAACTTTTGATCGCGAACTCTTTCGTCTGAAAACTATTTTGTCGTCAATTAATTTTGTCGGTGAATTATTTGACGTGACACGGCCATCCAATTCGCAAAATGGCGCCACCATCTAGCATCATACAAAAACCAGCCTGTGTAACTCCGTATACACCGGTTATAGGGAATATAATTAAGAGAAGCCATTTTATGATTAATATTATAACGATAATTAGACATTGTTTAATGGAAATGCAATTAATATATGCCTCAGTGTCGAGAGATGAGCTAACACATCAGAATGAAAAAACCCTTCAACAACTTCCGTTAATGCGTACTTCACGTGGATGACCTATTTTCGTTTCCAGTTTGGCAAATATGTAGAAAAGTACTTTCTTGGCACGTCTCTCAACACAATTTCAATTTGAACCGATTAGCACCAGTGAGTCTCTTAAACTCTTAGGTGTTTTGGATACCCGTTTTAAACGATGCAAATAAGTTAATAAACTGTATGGGTTGGGACATAATAATTAAGTCGGCATGACTAAACAAATTTCTCGACATTGCTTTTGGGCTCTTCTATGGACCTATTAAATCAGATTCAAAGAAATGTTTCGGAAGGACAGAAAATAAACTCGAAGAGGTTGATCAGTTGTCTATCCACGTAAATGTGACAGCGACACAAGGATATATGTATATACAAAAGCCTGCTTGTGTAACTCCGTTTGACGTTTATATATATATATATATATATATATATATATATATATATATATATATATATATATATATATATATATATATATAGGCGAATACTGCGTTGAACTTTAATATCATCGCTTCAAATAGACACAAATAAAACGAACGAGAATAAAATAAATTCTATCGAAGAAGCTCTTCTAAAGTGAATTGAAATACAAGTATTATCTTTAAAGACGTCAACGGTCATTGACCAGCGCTCGTCGATAAGCTGATGCTCTATTTGCATTTACAATGACGCCATATATGTTTGTTTTATTCGACAGGTGGCAGTAGCGTTGCGTCAGTTGATAGAATTTGCTGACCCGGTGACCTATTCTCTCATCTTCTGTGGTGACCTCAACAGCCCTCCATCCTTCCCTGCCTACCGTATGCTCAGCACAGGGCATCTATCGAGGAATGACTTCGAGAAGTTCTGTAACGAGTATAGTGAAATGGATGAGGTCAGAGGTTATGACTCCCTCTAACTGGTGTTATACGCTGAAATCCAACTAGCACCTTGCTCTTAGTAATATTTTTATTAGTACGATTATTACTGTTATTGTTGACTACTGACTAATAAACTTCTAAAACGCCGCCATAATAATGCCCAGGGCATCAACCGACGGCACACCAAAACAAATCCGAAATCAGGTCAAATCCAGAAGGTCAGTACTAAGAGACAGAAAGACAGTCTGAGTCAGTATTAAGAGACAGAAAGACAGTCTAAGTCAGTACTAAGAGGCAGAAAGACAGTCTGAGTCAGTACTAAGAGACAGAAAGACAGTCTGAGTCAGTACTAAGAGACAGAAACGCAGTCTGAGTCAGTACTAAGAGACAGAAAGGCAGTCTAAGTCAGTATTAAGAGACAGAAAGACAGTCTAAGTCAGTACTAAGAGACAGAAAGACAGTCTAAGTCAGTCCTAAGAGACAGAAAGGCAGTCTAAGTCAGTCCTAAGAGACAGAAAGACAGTCTAAGTCAGTCCTAAGAGACAGAAAGACAGTCTAAGTCAGTCCTAAGAGACAGAAAGACAGTCTAAGTCAGTACTAAGAGACAGAAAGACAGTCTAAGTCAGTCCTAAGAGACAGAAAGACAGTCTAAGTCAGTCCTAAGAGACAGAAAGACAGTCTAAGTCAGTACTAAGAGACAGAAAGACAGTCTAAGTCAGTACTAAGAGACAGAAAGACAGTCTAAGTCAGTCCTAAGAGACAGAAAGACAGTCTAAGTCAGTCCTAAGAGACGGAAAGACAGTCTAAGTCAGTACTAAGAGACAGAAAGACAGTCTAAGTCAGTCCTAAGAGACAGAAAGACAGTCTAAGTCAGTCCTAAGAGACAGAAAGACAGTCTAAGTCAGTACTAAGAGACAGAAAGACAGTCTAAGTCAGTCCTAAGAGACAGAAAGACAGTCTAAGTCAGTACTAAGAGACAGAAAGACAGTCTAAGTCAGTCCTAAGAGACAGAAAGACAGTCTAAGTCAGTCCTAAGAGACGGAAAGACAGTCTAAGTCAGTACTAAGAGACAGAAAGACAGTCTAAGTCAGTCCTAAGAGACAGAAAGACAGTCTAAGTCAGTCCTAAGAGACAGAAAGACAGTCTAAGTCAGTCCTAAGAGACAGAAAGACAGTCTAAGTCAGTACTAAGAGACAGAAAGACAGTCTAAGTCAGTCCTAAGAGACAGAAAGACAGTCTAAGTCAGTCCTAAGAGACAGAAAGACAGTCTAAGTCAGTCCTAAGAGACAGAAAGACAGTCTAAGTCAGTACTAAGAGACAGAAAGACAGTCTAAGTCAGTCCTAAGAGACAGAAAGACAGTCTAAGTCAGTCCTAAGAGACAGAAAGACAGTCTAAGTCAGTACTAAGAGACAGAAAGACAGTCTAAGTCAGTACTAAGAGACAGAAAGACAGTCTAAGTCAGTCCTAAGAGACAGAAAGACAGTCTAAGTCAGTCCTAAGAGACAGAAAGACAGTCTAAGTCAGTCCTAAGAGACGGAAAGACAGTCTAAGTCAGTACTAAGAGACAGAAAGACAGTCTAAGTCAGTCCTAAGAGACAGAAAGACAGTCTAAGTCAGTCCTAAGAGACAGAAAGACAGTCTAAGTCAGTACTAAGAGACAGAAAGACAGTCTAAGTCAGTCCTAAGAGACAGAAAGACAGTCTAAGTCAGTACTAAGAGACAGAAAGACAGTCTAAGTCAGTCCTAAGAGACAGAAAGACAGTCTAAGTCAGTCCTAAGAGACGGAAAGACAGTCTAAGTCAGTACTAAGAGACAGAAAGACAGTCTAAGTCAGTCCTAAGAGACAGAAAGACAGTCTAAGTCAGTCCTAAGAGACAGAAAGACAGTCTAAGTCAGTCCTAAGAGACAGAAAGACAGTCTAAGTCAGTACTAAGAGACAGAAAGACAGTCTAAGTCAGTCCTAAGAGACAGAAAGACAGTCTAAGTCAGTCCTAAGAGACAGAAAGACAGTCTAAGTCAGTCCTAAGAGACAGAATGACAGTCTAAGTCAGTCCTAAGAGACAGAAAGATAGTCTAAGTCAGTACTAAGAGACAGAGAGACAGTCTAAGTCAGTACTAAGAGACAGAAAGACAGTCTGAGTCAGTCCTAAGAGACAGAAAGACAGTCTAAGTCAGTCCTAAGAGACAGAAAGACAGTCTAAGTCAGTCCTAAGAGACAGAAAGACAGTCTAAGTCAGTACTAAGAGACAGAAAGACAGTCTAAGTCAGTCCTAAGAGACAGAAAGACAGTCTAAGTCAGTACTAAGAGACAGAAAGACAGTCTGAGTCAGTACTAAGAGACAGAAAGACAGTCTAAGTCAGTACTAAGAGACAGAAAGACAGTCTGAGTCAGTACTAAGAGACAGAAAGGCAGTCTAAGTCAGTACTAAGAGACAGAAAGACAGTCTAAGGAGGATAGGCAATGGTAAATAAAAAGGTTTTAAGCCACGACCGAAAAGAAACTAAAGACTCAGCGGCCCGAACGACGTGATGTAATGAATTCCAGAACCTTGGACCAGCAACTGAAAAAGCCTGCATGCCAAGACAGGTCCTAACTGGAGGTATAGCAAAGGACAAAATGAATAAGAAGACCTAGTCGAGTGATGATGACCCCGGGGGACCAGCAAAGTGCCTAGGTACCAGACGAAAATGTCTTACAGGTAATTACACTAATTATAAATTTAATTATAATTATCATCATTGTCGTTGTTGTTGTTCTTAGTATTACTATCATCATTGTCATCGTCATCAGCATTATCATCAGTATTATTGCCTACTGATGATCAGTGATCAATTCAATTTCTTGCAGAGACAGAGAGAGAGACACACACAGAGACACAGACAGAGACACAAACAGAGAGACGGAGAGACAGAGAGCGAGAGAGGGCGACGGAGAAGGAGAGGAAGAGAGAGAGAGAGAGAGAAAGAGAGAGAAAGAGAGAGAGTTGCAATTCTTCTTAAAAACGAAACGTTTTGTTAACAGACCGACCGGCAGAATTTCTCCACTATCACCGACGCCATTCCAGACATCTTCCAGCTGCCATTGCAACTGGAAAGTGCCTACGCTTCCGTTCTGGTAAGCGATAGACTGCTTCCTGCTTCTGCTGAAATACAAAGATTTCCGTTAAGGATTTCTTCTTTCACCAGACCATTCATTAGACTAAGATTTGAAGAAGTTAATACAGCGATTTTAATCGGTGGAAGAAAATACGCATCTGTCAGATTAGTTATTCATTCATTCATTCGATCGTTCGTTCAACCATTCATTCATTTGTTGGTTCATTCGTTCATATTTCTTAGATATTGAATTAATTTCTTATAATTCTATCAATCGTTCATTCTATCTACAACTCAGCCGGTATATCATTACAATTGACTCAGCGTAATGTTTTGTGTTTCATTGTATTGTTCCGTATTGTTTTGTAGTATTGTGTATTGTTTTTTCATTATATTCTATTGGTATCACTTGTATTCTACTGTTTTGTATTGTATCATTTCGTATCGTTTTGCTTTTTTGTATTGTCTTGTATTGTATTGTCTTGTATTATATTGTCTTGTATTATATTGTATTTTTGTATTGTCTTGTATTATATTGTCTTGTATTATATTGTTTTGTGTTATTTGTTTTATATAATTGTCTTCTATTGTTTTGTATTGTAGTGGTTGTACTGCTATGGAATCGCATTGTATTGTATTCATAGGGCTGCGAGCCAAGCGTGACCAACTGTGATGGTGCCCATGAGGACGGAATGGTGAGGTCCTTCTGCCTGGACTACATCTGGTACCGGAACCTGGAACCGACGAGGGTTCTGGAGACACCGTCGTTGGCTATTGTAACGGAAGAGGTGGCGCTGCCAAGCACTAAGTTCCCATCAGACCACATCTCCATTGCAGCAGAATTTACAATCATATAAACCGTCTATAATACACTTAAATACATGTGTATATGTCACAGGCAATGTGTGGAAACAGGCATTTAGTAAAAATCCTAGTTTTTAGGCAATTTGTAAAATATCCGATTTGTTATTAAGTATAGGGTTATGAATATGGCATAGGGTCAGGGCTATGGTTAGGGTAAGGGTCATGGTTTGGGTTAGGGATTATTGTTAGTTTAGGGTTAGGGTTTTACAAAATTTTCTAGGAATTTAACCTGACACACGCCCCCTTCCCTTTTACAAAATCCCTGGATTCACACATTGCCTGTAACAATATATATACACATAGTCACACATACAAATTTGTTGGTTCATTAACAACCATAATACATACATGCATAATTGCATATGCATGTATATTCCAGATATACATATGCGGTCATATAAATTATATGCATACATACATACACGCACGCATGGATATATACATATATACACATATACACATATACATATACACATATACACATATACACATATACAGATATACACATATACACATATACAGATATACACATACACATATACACATATACAGATATACACATATACACGTACACACATACACATATACACATATACACATATACAGATATACACATATACACATATACACGTACACACATACACATATACACATATACAGTACTTACATACACATATACACATATACAGTACTTACATACAGGAATACATTATATACGGCACATGATGCACAAATCAGCTATCGTACGTACACACATTCTCCTTGCCTTGGTTTTAATTGATCGGTGGATTGATTGATCGGTTTGTCAGTTCTTTGATTGACGAAACGGTTAGCAGAGGAGATTGATTGGCGTGGAAACGAAAGCGTTTTGCTTTCATCAGAAAATCTAAACATTAACCATCCTTCCATCCATTCGGTCACTTATTCAAAAATCCATCCATCAATCCATCCATCAATCCATCCATCAATCCATCCATCAATCCATCCATCAATCCATCCATCAATCCAT
>OY365806.1:70087338-70099838 GCA_959347315.1 Bimastos eiseni | reverse complement strand
AAGATACTTACTTACTTACTCTTTCGTTGAGAATGGATTATGGAATTAATTAACTGACAATTGTGATGTATTTTCTGAGCATAATTTACCTTTGCAAAGGTGGATTTTTGGCTAGTGTTGTTCTGACGTCATATTCTGGCTTTTCCATTTCCCACGGGGCAATTATAATTGATTACAGCAGAATTCAAACCCGCATTCTAGTCATATTTTCGAAATTCCAGGCATCTCCGATTAGCGCCTGGAGCTGTGAGTTTCTTTGAATTTTGCGAAAAATCCTCGTCCGAGTGACAATTAGCATCATTGATATTTCCGCTACTCTTCAATATCGAGGGATGCAAGAATTCCCACAGCTTTAGGAAAGCTTGAATACCCATGCGGAGTTGTAATGCTGGTTTTCTCGAATGACCTCGGTTCATCCCAAAAATCTTGTGGTATTGACGGAAGTATAGAGGCCATAGACATACATTTTTTCCTTCACACCATCGACGAAACTTGGTCCAGAGACTTTGTCATCTGTCGACGGCAATCCATTGGTTGGTTCCACGCTTGTGCCTGTTTTTTTTTAGCATACTGTTCACTGTTTTGATTGCTGACATAGGCCTTTAATAATTATAGATTCTAAGTGGCTCTGGCATTTACCACCACAAATCATAGGCGGACAGGCGCATAGATTGCACCTTTTGAGAAATTAAAAAATAATGCGCTATATGAAGTGTCTTGATACATACATAGATGCATACATACATACACACATACACACATACATGCATACATACATACATACATAAATACATACATACATACATACATACATACATACATACATACACACATACATACATACCAGACCTTCAGTCACACTAAATGTTTTGTATTAGTGACCATTGCTCCTATATCCAAAACAACACGAGAATGACGTCCAACATGGAACCAAAGCCGTCTCTGATATTTATCAGCGCAGGAATCTAAAAACAGTCCACGACGTCATATTCTAGTCACGTGATTCAGACAGGCCATCGATTCTCCCGACCGTAGTGCGCATGCGCACACAGACCACTTACTCGAATTTTGCAGCTCGAAGGATTTCTAACATCCGCACTTCCGGTGTGTCTCGCTGCGCGTGCGACAATCAAGATAATTGATCACTTGTGCTGTGGATTGTACTGCTTCTTGCATTTCCGATTACACGATTGCGCATGTCTGCAGATGACGTTGAACTGTGTAACCCGTTGACATAAGACTAGATTTCAACGATATCAATGGCGTAAATTTGTATCAGGCCTTTATATATATATATATATATATAATTCATATATATAATTTATATATATATATGAATTAAATGGAATCTACAGAAAGACTGCCTTCACAGCAGCTAAGCAAAACCGCGCACTCTATGTGTAAGGCCCTGGGGTGTGAATGTCCTTTCTCTGCAGTTACGCCTAATTCGTGTGGGTGATACGTTCAATGACCATTTGAATTATTATACCTACCCCTTTGTAAGTAAGTAGGTAAGTATATTCTTTAATTCGACGTCTTCAAACGCACGACATGTACAATTCAACAAATACGAACAAGACAGTAATAGGGCCGAAAGCATATAAATTAAAAAATGCCGGATAGCAACTGAAGGAGGAAAAGTCAATGGGGATTAAGGGTCTAATACTGTAATCTTATAATGAAGCCACGCCGGGTGAAATCATCAGCCCGTGGGAAAGAATTGTTGAGAGCGCGCGGACGCAACTGGTGCTCCACACTCCTAATAGGAGGAAGAAGATTCCTCAGAATGTGGTCAGGGTTAGAGAGGATAAAGCTGAAATGGGAGACATCGGCTCGTTCGCAGAGTTCATCAAAGGATATTTGTTCAGAACGGAGCAACCCACAGATGTCGCATAAGCTTGCGAACAGCAGCATTGAGGCAAACGCGTTTTATTATGTCCTGGCTGGAGTTTGGAGAGATCGTGAGTAGTTACATGGAATGAATGAACGATCGATCGAATGAATGAATGGATTTTTTATGTTTATGCATTCATAATTATGTGTGGACCACTCTATTGGCTTATACATTCAGCGTTCCATTCTCACGCAGGATCGGCGATCCCGGGCGGGGGGTCGAGGGAGAAAAGTTCCCCACCTGTTACATAAAGGGACAATTTATACGTGTGCCCCCATATTGCCTACTCCTTTCATTGGGTGTCCCCACACCTGTCAAACGAGATCGCCGCCTCTGATCTCACGCAATGCAATGGCGCAGCATCGTGCTTTCTCTGTTGTGGGTCCAACCACTTGGAATGGGCTTCCTCTGGATCTCCGGCTTTTACCTTGGATCCCAACAGCTTCTTTCTACTCTTGTCTTAAAACTGTCCTCTTTAACCGTGGTTGGATTGGGAGAGCCTCTGAGTAGATCGATTGATCGATATTGATTGATTGATTGATTATTCATTCCAGTGGAAGATAATGGGAGGGAGAGAGGGAAGAGTAGATAAGGAGGGGTGAAGGATGATTAATGGCAGAGCATTGAGAGATAAATAACGTCCGCTTGTCACCGTGGCAACGATTGTCCAAAGTCCAACGGGTAGACGTCTGTCGTCTCCATGACAATCGTTGATTGACAGAAGAGAACACGCCCACGCGCGCAGTGATACACAGACCCTTGACGCGGTGATAAAGGACGGATGAACAAGAACATCGTCGGAGAGCTCAATTTTGGCTGCTATCAGTGTTATGTCAAATCCGAAAACCTTTATATATAATAAATATTATGCACTATGGTGTGTATATATATATACGCGTGTGCGTGGGCATGTGTGTGCGTGCGTCATTATTTCTAGGAAAATTTTGCTTCCATGTACGTTATTGTCATCATCATCATCGTCGTCATCATTATCGTCGTCATCATCATCATCATCATTGCCATCACTGCCGTCATCGCCATCATCACCATCACCGTCACCATGACCACCACCACCATCATCAGTTTCATCATTATTATTAGCATGGTCATTATTTTCCGGAGAATTACTAAGCGCACACACCAGCCAAAGAGTTGAGGACTATAGGCCCTAGATATAACTTAAGTTGAGCAAGGCCTGCTAATCGCTCTCAGCGGTTGGCCCTTCGCTCTGGAACAGACTCTCGTTGGCTTTCCGGTTCTTCGCCTTGCAACTTTTCTTTTCAGCCGTGCTGTGGTCGGGAGCGTTGCCGAGTAGTAAGCCAAGTCTCAGAATCTTTCACTCTTCTTCTTCCGTCACTTATTGGCCGAATTACAGGCTTAAATCAGGTGTAATTATGCATTGTGCAAGTTTTGAAGGTAGGAATATTAAGATTTTTTAATATATAGAGGGTACATCGCACTTTAAGGAGGTGTGTAATTATTTTTAATGGTCTTCCCATTTACGCTCTTAGAGGTAGACGCCCCTAAAAGCTGACAGTTTTTATAATAAATTTCGAAATGCAGTAGTAGATTCATTTTAACAACATTTTGTGATTAAAAGGATCATTGGCGTATCCCTCCAACTTCAACCAGGTTTCAGACCCGCACTGCCGAAGTTCAAACTCCGGCTATTAGTAATTGCAGTTTTAACCACACTGTGTAATAACAAAGATCATTGACGTCGCCCTCCTACAATCCTACCTTGGGACTGGCACTGCTGGATTGCAAACAGTGGCCCTGTTGCAAATTGCGTCTTCCAATCGAAACCATATTTAAGGGAATTTTGACTGACACTAACTAATAACCAGTGATGGGCACCAACTACTTGACTAGTAGTTAAAACTACTTCCTAATTACTTTCAAAATATGTAGTTATAACTACTAGTTAACTACTTTAGTTGACAAGTAGTTATAACTACATTTGTAACTACTGCATAAGTAGTTAACTACTTTTATAACTACTTTGCTAATGTTATGTCATGGTGCATTGATAGTCACCAAGCAGTGTGCAAATTAATTGCCAGTATTAATTGCTTATATTCAACATAGGCAATAAAAATGATCAGAAACACAATGACATATCTAATTGTAAACTAAACAAGGACAATAACTACTAGCACATGCTACAAAGCACCATGATCAGAGCACAGTTTTAGAAGTAACATGAGCCAACTTGTTACAACTGCAAAAATGTCTAGCCTACAAAGTACAGAACTGTACAACTCTTAGAAAATGTTAATTTTGAGAATCAAAAAGTAGTGTATATATATCACACTACAAGTGATTTACTATATCACTGTATATCTCACCTTTTGCTGTCTGCATCAACCGTGAGTCTTCGTACGTTGCCAATCGCTGCTCAGGTCATCTAATACGTCTATTCAGCCAGTAACGGAATGTCCAATCTCTTACCGTTGTGTCTCTGTCTGTCTGTCTCTGTCTGTCTCTCTGTCACCCCTGTCATTCTTGACTCGACACTCACTTCTCTCAGTTGTAGCCAGGCTGCCCAAATTATGGTCATCCAGCGGCGTACTGGTTGTAAGCCCCAACGCCTCTAAGACCGCTTTACTCCAGTTCTAATCGCACAGCAATCAGGTATGCCATTAGGCAGGCATAATGCCTCAGGCCTTCTCTATAGCTCCGAGAGGAACCCGCTTCATCACAATAGTAGGCTATGCGCAAATTTTAATGAAACAGATACATAGCGAATTTACTCATGAGACTATAATGGACAATGTCCAATGCCGTCCATGTTTGTTGTGAAATAACATAAATTCCTGTAAGACGGAAATAGTAAATACGAAAAAATGTAGTTAAAGTGAAATATTGTAGTTAACTTAAAACAGTGCGCTCATTGATAAAAGTAGTTATAGCTATTTTTTAAACTACTTCTTAAAAACCAGTGATAACTACTAGATTACTACTTCTATAGTAGTTATAACTACTAGTTAATGACTACAGTAGTTAAAAGTTTCCATTGCTGCTTCTAACCAACTAACGTGCATTGGTACATTATAACTTCGCCGGGAGCCACTTTAAGGGTGTCTAAGCAGACGTAATAACATCATTAGTGAAAGCTAAATAGACATAGTGTGGCTGCGATGGTCGTTAACGTCGACCATGAATATAATTCTACTTACTTGTTCATCTTTAAGTTCTAATGTTTGGATGGCTTCACAGTAAAACGAAAGCCGATGGCAACATTGACAGAGAACTTAGTGGAATTGTACGTACAGCTCTATAGACGCTGCCAATATACTCTTCCCGTTTCTAGCATGTTTAGCATAACAAAGATCATTAGGGTTGCCCTCCTCTTCATCCAGACTTGGGACTGTCGCTGTCAAAGTGTGATAAGTCAACAGTTTTATTGACGTTTGAACTCACAGGAGTTTGTTGAATGTTTGTTTCTACTAGCGTTACGAACAGCTAAAACTCCTTCATATAGTTTTTTGCCGATGGAATAAGAGTCCGCAGTGCGCCTTCATGGTTAATGAATCGCTCACTGTGTATTGTTAATTGCTTAACGATACCGCTCCATAACGAAGATGATTTGGTGTCGCCCGTCTCCCTTCTTCAGGCTTGGGACTGGCACTATCAGAGCACATGCAATAACCTTTCCGCTCAGCCCTGTTGAACCTATGTCATTTACTGTACGACCTTCTCCATAGCCCTGTTAGATCAGCCCTTACATCATGCGTTCGAGGCGACATGACCTCGTGCATCCTACTCAGAGTTGAAACCTTTGAAGAGAGACCTTTTATTATGCGAATATTATGAATCTATTTTAAATTAACGCGATTATTTTATAACCGCTGTAAGTGATTTTGCGTTTACTAGTCGTCTAAAAGTATTCTTACCTACTTATTTTACTTTTACCCTGTCTCGACCAGAGCATTTATCTCTGGCTTAAGCGAATGCGACTAACTGGCGATTAATAACGTCTGAAAGCACGCTGGCTACGTTGCTTTCGTCCTGCTCTTAAGAGTGTACTTGGTTGTCGACTTTAGAGACTGCATTTGCTCTCGAGCCTTATCTAATCTACTCGCGGTTCGCATAGCGAATTTCTTATAAGTACGACAACAATGATTGGAGAGAATAAGAAATCATTAAGTCGTTAGAAAGACCACCCAAAATAAATTGCATAGCACAGGAAGGGTTTTAAGTGGCTTGGAAAACGTTTCGTCTGTGTAAGAACTACTGCAAGTAACTCTGCAATGTTTAACAACCTGCATGATTCTGAACTTGCTAATTCAGATGTAAAACTAACTCCTTTCTTCATTGTACACAACCCCAAGATTGTTCTTCACCAACTCACACTTTCACTCCATCTCCATCCCATTAGCCAATTGAGACCTAGACACATAACCATGTTCTCCCACCCAAAGACAACTCTCAATGTACCCCCAAATCATTATGTAAAAATCTGTAAAAATCTGTAAAACATCTGTTTGTTGTTCAATTCTAACTACTTTTATCGTTCAATGCCACCCATGTTGTCATTTCTGCGTTTTTGTCAGATTGTTTTCCTTCAAAATAAACAAATTAAATACTGACTATCTCTCCAATCTTCCTCTTAAGGTTTCAGAGCAGCGCTACATGAATTTTGAGTTAACGATTACCATTACGTAGCTCGCAAGCGGATATCTCACCAATACATCATCACAGTAGCGCCACCCAGCGGTTGGTAGGTTAACGGACATAACTCTGTCTGTCAGAATATTAAGCCAAGTTCTTTCGATTCCAAAAATAGCACAAGTACATTGATTGCCTCGCAGCTTCATCATTAGGCGCTATCACGTGACTGGTATACTAAACGAATTCCATATTAGACATACAGATCCTTGTAGAAAATTGATGTGTTAGTTATATACATAAAGGCATACAATACAATACATTACAATACAATACAATACATCACACTACATTAAAATACATTAAAATACATTAAAATACAATACATTACAATACATTACAATACATTACAAAACATTACAATACATTACAATACATTACAATACATTACAATACATTACAATACATTACAATACATTACAATACATTACAATACATTACAATACATTACAATACACTACAATACACTACAATACACTACAATACACTACAATACATCACAATACATCACAATACATTACAATACATTACAATACATTACAACACATTACAACACATTACAACACATTACAACACATTACAACACATTACAACACATTACAACACATTACAACACATTACAACACATTTCAACACATTACAAGACATTACAAGACATTACAATACATTACAATACATTACAATACATTACAATACATTACAATACATTACAATACATTACAATACATTACAATACATTACAATACATTACAATACATTACAATACATTACAATACATTACAATACATTACAATACATTACAATACATTACAATACATTACAATACATTACAATACATTACAATACATTACAATACATTACAATACATTACAATACATTACAATACATTACAATACATTACAATACATTACAATACATTACAATACATTACAATACATTACAATACATTACAATACATTACAATACATTACAATACATTACAATACATTACAATACATTACAATACATTACAATACATTACAATACATTACAATACATTACAATACATTACAATACATTACAATACATTACAATACATTACAATACATTACAATACATTACAATACAATGCAATACAACACAATGCAATACGATACAATACGATACAATATGATACAATACAGTACAATACAGTACAATACACTACAATACATTACAATACAATGCAATACAGTACAATACACTACAATACATTACAATACAATGCAATACAATGCAATGCAATACAATACAATACAATGCAATGCAATACAATGCAATACAATGAAATACAATGCAATACAATACAATACAATGCAATACAATGCAATACAATGCAATACAATGCAATACAATGCAGTACAATACAATACAGTACAATACAATACAATACAGTACAGTACAGTACAATACAATACAATACAATACAATACAGTACAGTACAGTACAGTACAATACACTACAGTACAATACAATACAATACAGTACAGTACAACTGCACCATTCGACCAGATTTCGAAAGTGCGCACACTACTACACGTCACAACGTTGATAGGAGGTTTACACAATTTTTATACTAGGTACAAATTATAATATAATGTAATCTTTGTAGATTTTAATAATGGGACGATTTTCACATCAACCGAGGCCGCGAATGAAAAATGTGCTATGCATGAATCAAAAAATATCAATGACGGTCATGATTGTTTAAGAAGAAACTCTGAGTTGTAATTCTAACGTCTGAGGAAATGACGCTTTCCGCACTCGCGTATCCAGTTTAAACAATACAGTCGACAATTAACAATAGATCTTCTTATTGACAATTGTTTATTATTGTATCATATCTTCGTTTATTAAAAACTGACAATCCCGCAGCAAATAACATTCAAAAAGAACAGAAGAAATATTAAGGTTATCCAAAAAAGTAAAGGATTTGGCCAACTTTGGCTTATTACAAAAACAAACTCTGGTTATAAAATATCTATAGTCTTTGAGAGGGAGCTGAAAGGGGTGAGCCCTGGGTCGTAGATTGTAGGAGCACCGTGCAATTTGAGAAAATAGAGAAATGGATCTTTCTTAGCAACTGTGTCATCTTGGTGTTAAATAACAAACTGTCTTTAAGACGCACTTAATTGTACATGCCAGGTAGCGATAGATGTCAACGTAATGGTCGCCTTTTATGTCTTCCGACAATTCAATTCTTGTAAATACTTGTCATCGTTCGCTCATTGTATTTTTTAATCAAACTGCGGTTTGTCAGTTTGAAATTTAAAAAAAATTAGTATATTATTATCATTACAACGGCGACAGCGCAAACTACTGAAAATGCGCTGCATTAAGAATTACAGAACAATTTCCTCACCAAGGTGAGGATATATATATATATATATATGCACCTTATGGTTATGGTTGCCTGTTTTTACGTGTTTTTTCTCGAACCTTTCTGCATCATGTTACATTTTAATGCGTTTTTTCAGCACACAAGTTGAAGTCGGGTAACAGATCGTCAAAATGCGTTTCTAAATATAGATCTCGACTCAGTTGAAGTGAATACGTGATATTATAATGACCGCTTTTTCTGGAACACGTGATCATCCGGTTATAGGCATGTGTAAATTGACTCCACCGCCGGCGTATTTCTAATGGTGCCAGTCCAAAGCGTGTTAGTCACGTAAATTACTGATACAGCCGTAATGACTGTTTTTAATCGCTGGAAACAATACTCAGCAGAATATTCCATGTCATGATTAAATGTATAGGGTACCGGGCGCCCTGCGTGGCTGCCGACGGTTAAATTAGACTGATGTAATGACTTGTCATCGTTCATTCATACTGTGCTTGTAATCAGTATGCGATTAAACTATAATAAGTCATTATTATGCAGATCTTAAGTTCATGACCTTGTTGCGATCACGTTATAACAAGCGTCTTTCCACGATCACGTGAACATGCGTGCACCACGTGCTTCCTATAAATAGGTCAAACTGCGCCTCGGCTTGCAGTCCAGCAGTGCCAGTCTGGAAAAAGGAAGGGGCCACGCTGACGATATTTGTTATCACACAGTGTCGTTAAATTGTAACTATCGCCCCATAACTTGGTCAGCGTTTCGTAACTATGTCATCGACCTTTGGTTGACATATTTTCCTAGAAATTGAGTCAGAGCAGTCTCTTGTCTGGGTCTGGAAGCCCAATATCCAGTTCGATCATGTTGCTGGTCCGTTGCGTTTTCACAGAGGGTGAGGCGTTGGGAGTCGACCGGCGGCGGCGCCTCATCGCTCGACCGAAGAGTTCGACGAGCTCCCGCCTGAACTTCCTTCCCGTCAGACAGTAGAGAGCGAAGTTGATGGCGTGATTGGTGTACATAAGAATGAAACAGACGGCCTTTACGACCATGTACTGGGGCTGTACACGGACAAACAGCAACCCGTAGAAGCTGTAGGGACAGGTTAGAAGGACCCAAGCGAAGGAGACGGCTAGTAGCATCGATGTTACCCGCGCCTGGGAGTATGGATCCCGCATGTGGCGGAGAATGGGGTGGTGATGGGCCCCCGTGGAGCGGTTGAACCCCACACGGTGAACCTCCCCTGGGACCCGGAGAATCGACGGCGAGGAGTAGCGGAGCCGAAAGATTATGGCGACGTTGAGGCAGAGAATTATAACGAAAGGAATGATACTGTAAGAGACTAGTTTCATCCTCTCGAAAGGTCCGAACATGAACTCGGACTTCAGGTCTGGTCCGCAGAACATCGCCGACCAGGCTCCCTTTGGATCCACGGCCCGGTAGAGGCTCATCGTCCAGAAGATGTGGCAGTTAAAGGCGAGGGATACGACGATTAGGATCGCGGTGGCCAGCCTCGCCCGTGAGATGTTGCAGAACGCGGCCGCACGGAAGGGAAACCAGACAGCGACGAAGCGGTCGACGGTCATGAGGACTATCAACCAGGCGGACAGGTTCATGGACACGATGAGAAGGAACACGGTGAGCTTGCAGGTGGCGTTGGAAAAGTGAAGAAGCTCGAAGTTCGTTAGAAGCCGAATCCACGTCTTGAAGGCGCTCACGTAGAGTACAAGTGTATCCGCACAGGCGAGAATCAACATATAGAAGTAGACGGAGGTGAAGCGCATGCAGGGACGCATTAGGACGGCGAAAGAGAGAGCGTTGCCGACTGTTCCGGCGACGACTATCAGGGGCAGGAAATAGAGCAAGAGAAGTTGGTCGTGAGTCTTCGGTGATGGGGTCGAAGGGTGACGGAAGACCGCAGAAGTAGATTGGGTGTCGTTCTGGGGGTTGGACCAGGAGAATGGGGTACAGTTGTCCGTGCACGCGGGAAAGGTGTCGTCGTCCCACTGCAGTGTCATCATCGTCGTCGTCGTTTTCATAGTAGTTGCAGGTGGTGAGGTCTGTTGTGATCGCGTCTCGTATCGACTTACAGAGCAGATGTAATTGCACGTCAACTCAGAGAAGGACCACGCATGGACTCGTAAAGGAAGAAGTCAGTTACGTCTGTTGCAGTTCCAGACTAAATTTTCGGTTACAGTTTCGGTTACAGTTCCTGACTCAAAATCCTCCGTTTCAGTTCCAGATTCTATTCTTTGTTAAATTTCCATACTCAACATCCTTTGTTACAGTTCCTGTTTCAAAATCCTCCGTTACAGTTCCAGATTCAATTCTCTGTTCCAGTTTCATACTCAATCCCAAGTAGCAGTTCCAGACTTGCGCATCTGTTACGTCTGTTGCAGTTCTGAACTGAATCCTCGGTTACAGTTGAGATTACACTCGTCGTTATCACGGTCGTTGTCAATGATAACGACGACTGTTACAGTCTTTACTTAACCACGTTAAGCACCAACGCACCGCGGGGTATCTTCAGGGTCCGTCCAAAATCCCGCCAAGCCGTCTCTCTTTTGGAAACTCAATTCCCAATGTCGTCTGCTGATGTCGTTGACGTTTCCATTTCCGCTTCGGTGGTAAACAGCTTCCGCTTGGAGGGCAGATCGTCTCTTCACTTGTGAGATCGTGGCTCATGTCTCAAAGACCGGAAGAGCGCATCGCATCTCCCAACGCATTGATATTTCCTGAAAAGACAAACAACAGATATGTAACCGAATTTATTATAAGAGGAGTTTATCAGACCATCGATACGGTCTCATGGGGCGAATATTATTATTATTATTATTATTATTATTATTATTATTATTATTATTATTATTATTATTATTATTATTATTATTATTATTATTATTATTAGTAGTAGTAGTAGTAGTAGTAGTAGTAGTAGTAGTAGTAGTAGTAGTAGTAGTAGTAGTAGTAGTAGTAGTAGTAGTAGTAGTAGTAGTAGTAGTAGTAGTAGTAGTAGTAGTAGTAGTAGTAGTAGTAGTAGTAGTAGTAGTAGTAGTAGTAGTAGTAGTAGTAGTAGTAGTAGTAGTAGTAGTAGTAGTAGTAGTAGTAGTAGTAGTAGTAGTAGTAGTAGTAGTAGTAGTAGTAGTAGTAGTAGTAGTAGTAGTAGTAGTAGTAGTAGTAGTAGTAGTAGTAGTAGTAGTAGTAGTAGTAGTAGTAGTAGTAGTAGTAGTAGTAGTAGTAGTAGTAGTAGTAGTAGTAGTAGTAGTAGTAGTAGTAGTAGTAGTAGTAGTAGTAGTAGTAGTAGTAGTAGTAGTAGTAGTAGTAGTAGTAGTAGTAGTAGTAGTAGTAGTAGTAGTAGTAGTAGTAGTAGTAGTAGTAGTAGTAGCAGTATTAATTTATAGCTACACTGGGACAAAGATCGCGCCAGTGTCTGCAACATAACACGAAGCAGCAAACTTCAACATCAATATAATATCAACATTCGAAAGACGACTCCTCTGAGACGCAAGAAAATCCTTCAGCGTCTAACCATGCAACTCGGAACAGATTCGACGAATTAGCCACTGAGCTAGAGCC
>OY365806.1:70029838-70082338 GCA_959347315.1 Bimastos eiseni | reverse complement strand
GGCTGGAGATAAAACGCGGATGGCTGATATTCGTCATTACTACTGCCAACTAGAAAACCGGACTGATCATAATCCCCAACAGTATACTCCTCGGCCCCTCGCCAACATACGAACACCACCGTCAACGATCTCCACCGTAGCAGCATCTTCCCGTTTTGCCTCCAGACTGGCCCCAGAAAATGCAAAAACTTTTAGGGCATAAAATCGATTAATTTGGTTTAATGTCACGTAACTCGTGAAAAATTGTACAAAAGTAACGAGTAAGTCAATCGATTAAAGCTTCAATAATTGTGTTTGCTGAATGTGATTCGTTTTGTCTCTCAACCACATTGTGCAAACTTTTTATAGCAATTGAGACAATTGATAATGTATCCAACTTCGACTCTTCCACCAACATTCACCGTAAAATCAAAGCGATTGCTTAGTTTTCTATCTAAGCGTTTCACATCATTATTGGAAACTCCTGAAATGGGGTGCTCAACATTATGAAACGAGAATAAAAAATAAATCGAACAAGCCAAAATGAATCGATTGAAATTTATAACTATTAATCGGCCAATTAATTTGCATCACAAATTCATATATTTATCAATAAATCAGTCATTTAATAAAGTTTGATATAGCGCCTCCTCGAGAATTCTACTCAGAGGCGCTCCTGCTTCAACCTTGGTCAAATAAGACAGATTTAAGAGTGAAATAAAAGTGGAGTAAGAATCGCAGATCCAATGGGCGGGGCGGGGCTATATTCAAAGCAGTCGGGCCCACAACCATTCAATTTACTTGTGTAAAAGCAGAGGCGGATTTAAAAATTTGCCGTCCCCCCTAGACCAGAATTCTATGCCGCCCATCCCAAAATTGAAATTGCATGTTGAAATCCATAAATTTTAACAAGCGTAGTAGTAGGAAGAGAAACCAGCGCTACCAGTATATTTCCATTAAACAATCAAAATAAATAAAAAAAGCATTGACTTAGTGAGTGTATTAGTTTAAATATTAAAAACAGAATAACACAGCGATCAAACATTTCTAACTTAGTCCACTGTTATGCTCTCATTTACTTTTTATATTTACAAAATTTTAAATGTAACGTTTGACGCCCCTTTTAATTTGCTCCTCTAGACTGCATAAGGCCTTGTTGGTCTAGTGTATGTTTAACACGACGCTGTGTAAAGTAAATTGAATGGGGTGTTGAAGTTTGCCTTGGGGTGGATAAAGAGTTAGTAGGATGTGACTAGTTTGTTGATCCCTGGCCATCTAGGGTTATAGTGAACTTCACTGGAGTGAGTTGATTGAGGTAATAAGAGATCTCTTGATCATCACCGACTTCTACTTCTTCATAGCAATGAAGTTAATTAAAGACACTGGCGTCCGCTTCATCCGCCCAAAAGGGTAATCAGCGTTATGTCGTTGTTCTTTCATCAGCTGCGCCGTTCGTTTGTGGTTGATGTTGCTATCGTGGTTGTCGTTGCTGTTGCTATTGCTGCTAATTTCCGGATATTGTTCGTAGTTGCAGGTGATGTTAATGCTCTTATTATTGCTGTTGTTACCCTTAATTCCACCTTTTTCGCTCAGTCATCATCGTCATCATCATCATCGCATCGTCATCGTCATCGTCATCGTCATCGTCATCATCAACGTCATCGTCATCGTCGTCGTAATCATCATCATCATCAGCAGCAACAACAACAACGTCACCACCTCAACCACTGTGTCACTGACCGGCACTGAGTGGCCGTGGGTGCGAGGCCATCTGCCGTTGTTCAATTGTCCGATTGATTAATTGGCATTGTTCGTAAATTATGTCTGACGTCAGCGGAGAGGGGAAGAGGGAAGAGAGAGATGGTGGGGAAGAGAGAGATGGTGGGGAAGAGAGAGATGGTGGGGAAGAGAGAGATGGTGGGGAAGAGGGAAGAGAGAGATGGTGGGGAAGAGAGAGATGGTGGGGAAGAGAGAGATGGTGGGGAAGAGAGAGATGGTGGGGAAGAGGGAAGAGAGAGATGGTGGGGAAGAGAGAGATGGTGGGGAAGAGAGAGATGGTGGGGAAGAGAGAGATGGTGGGGAAGAGAGAGATGGTGGGGAAGAGGGAAGAGAGAGATGGTGGGGAAGAGAGAGATGGTGGGGAAGAGAGAGATGGTGGGGAAGAGGGAAGAGAGAGATGGTGGGGAAGAGAGAGATGGTGGGGAAGAGAGAGATGGTGGGGAAGAGGGAAGAGAGAGATGGTGGGGAAGAGAGAGATGGTGGGGAAGAGAGAGATGGTGGGGAAGAGGGAAGAGAGAGATGGTGGGGAAGAGAGAGATGGTGGGGAAGAGAGAGATGGTGGGGAAGAGGGAAGAGAGAGATGGTGGGGAAGAGAGAGATGGTGGGGAAGAGAGAGATGGTGGGGAAGAGAGAGATGGTGGGGAAGAGAGAGATGGTGGGGAAGAGGGAAGAGAGAGATGGTGGGGAAGAGAGAGATGGTGGGGAAGAGAGAGATGGTGGGGAAGAGGGAAGAGAGAGATGGTGGGGAAGAGAGAGATGGTGGGGAAGAGAGAGATGGTGGGGAAGAGGGAAGAGAGAGATGGTGGGGAAGAGGGAAGAGAGAGATGGTGGGGAAGAGAGAGATGGTGGGGAAGAGAGAGATGGTGGGGAAGAGAGAGATGGTGGGGAAGAGGGAATAGAGAGATGGTGGGGAAGAGGGAATAGAGAGATGGTGGGGAAGAGAGAGATGGTGGGGAAGAGAGAGATAGTGGGGAAGAGGGAAGAGAGAGATGGTGGGGAAGAGGGAAGAGAGAGATGGTGGGGAAGAGGGAAGAGAGAGATGGTGGGGAAGAGAGAGATGGTGGGGAAGAGAGAGATGGTGGGGAAGAGAGAGATGGTGGGGAAGAGGGAAGAGAGAGATGGTGGGGAAGAGAGAGATGGTGGGGAAGAGAGAGATGGTGGGGAAGAGAGAGATAGTGGGGAAGAGGGAAGAGAGAGATGGTGGGGAAGAGGGAAGAGAGAGATGGTGGGGAAGAGGGAAGAGAGAGATGGTGGGGAAGAGAGAGATGGTGGGGAAGAGAGAGATGGTGGGGAAGAGAGAGATGGTGGGGAAGAGAGAGATGGTGGGGAAGAGGGAAGAGAGAGATGGTGGGGAAGAGAGAGATGGTGGGGAAGAGAGAGATGGTGGGGAAGAGGGAAGAGAGAGATGGTGGGGAAGAAGGAAGAGAGAGATGGTGGGGAAGAGGGAAGAGGGGCGGCACGAGGCGATTAAATTATCCATCGACGTTGATTCTGGACCGGAGTTACTTCTTCGATTTACACAGACTGCACAATTATTATTATTATTATTATTATTATTATATTATTATTATTATTATTATTATTATTATTATTAGTAGTAGTAGTAGTAGTATTATATTGCTATTGTCATTGCTGTCAGCTGCGTAATTGTTATTACTAGTGTTATCGTTACTGCTCTTATTATTATTATTATTATAATTATTATTGTTATTATTATATTATTATTATTATTATTATTATTATTCTTATATTATGCTGTTATCGCCCATGTGAGTGAGCTAAGTGAGTGGTGGCAATGTCCCGAAGAGGCAGGCGGCGTTCCCACGCTGAAGAATAACCGAGATACGTTGGAACAGAAACGACGTCTCCATTGGATCGTGGGTTGCAGCACTCGTTCGACTACCTAACTCTGAGATGAACTGCAGTCCTTACATTATTATTATTGTTAATATTATTTTTATTATTATTATTATTATTATTATTATTGTTATTGTTATTATTATTATTATATCTCGCTTGTCCCGACCAATATTTTTACGAATCTGAAACCGGTACACTGGTTAAATACAAAGGGAATACCTGAGAGTTTTCATTGCACGAACTTGATACTTGATACTTACTTAGCCTTATATTACGATACATTAAGCCGTTGAAAGTTGAGCTGAAGGTTTTCTTGACCCCGAAGGTAATTATTGAGAATTAACTGGCAGGGTTGAAAATTGAACTTTGGGGTTGAACAGATATCCAAAACCCCCTCCCCAAACCCCCTCCCCAAACCCCCTCCCCAAACCCCCTCCCCAAACCCCCTCCCCAAACCCCAACAATCCAATCACTGCATATTGTGCAACTTATTTCAGGGAAATAGCGCGAGACTTAAAGAAACACAAGAAAAGATCGCACCACGAAATTCTGTATGGCTCGTTTTATTAGCAATATCTAATAAAGTATTTCGCCTCAAGTTCTCTTGACCATGCGTTATTTTACATTGTGTGCAAGGACATCCGGAATACCAAAGTTCAAAGTGGGTTAAAGCGTACCTTGCGGTGAGAAAGTAATCTCAAGGTTGGAATTCCACCGCTGGAGATTAGTCGCTAATCTAATCTCCGCTAATCATTGAAGCAGATTAAATAGAAGAATTTGCGTCTGATGAGTGGTATAGGCCACCTTTTCGGGGATGCTCGGTGGAGCTAAAATTCGCCTGCAGCACAAAGAGAGGCGGAACATTATATCGACCGCTCTTCTTCTTTGATATTCACCGAAACGCTGTAAGAGCTTAGTCGTAAATCGAGTTTATGACGCTGTCTTTCTCTGGTAGAGAATAGGTCAAAGGTAGTTAATCTGACAGACTAACAGATAGAGGCAAACATAGAGACACATAGAGGAATACAGACAGACATATAGAGACAGACAGACGGCAACAGACACACAGACACTCAGATATAGACAAGTATACGGATGCACGGACTGACAGAGACAGACAAACGAACTGAAATACAGACGGACGGACTAACGGAGTGAGATAGAAAGGACAGACATACATACATACATACATACATACATACAGACATACAGACATACAGACATACATGCATACATACAGACATACATACATACATACATACATACATACATACATACAGACATACAGACATACATGCATACATACAGACATACATACATACATACATACATACACACAGACACAGACAGACATTCATACACAAACTGAGAGATAGACAGACAGATATACGCTCAGACCGACGCGCAGACAGACGAACAGACAGATAGACAGACAGTTAGATAGATAGACACACTGACTGTGTCAGACAAATAGACAGATAGACAAATAGACAGATAAACAAATAGACAGGTAGACTTGTGGTCGTTTCATTCTGCAGTCACCGGTTCATCTAATAACCACATATGGCTGTCGCTCTACTTCCTCCGACTCAAGCGAACCCTTGATCTTCGACGCATCCTTCTACATCCACCGATCGCCTTCGAGAACTGATCAGAGCTCCTCCTCCTCCACTTCCTCCTCCTCTCCCATTGGACTAGCTGTGGTGTGTTACCCGGTTGCGCTGGTTTCCACGACAAAGGAGATTTCGTCGAATTGTAAAACCCTGACAGTTGGACCACAAGCAAAGACCAATGCTAAAGTGGGAGGAGGTAATTCCATTTGGATGGACCCACAAACGAAAAAGCACGGCGCTCCGAAACATATACATGCAGAACTCGTATTTTTTTAGTGTTAATTTTTTATTCTAGTATTATAGTCTATGATTTGATATTACTTGTGATTTATGACAAGCTGATTTATTACAGTATTTATGGTTGATAATAGTTCTTTTTTGTCTATGATAGAGCCTCTAATTATGGTCATGGCAGTACTTACAATATGATGATGGTATTTATTGCTTATAAGTGTATTCACTACTTATAGTTTGTCACGGTACTTACGGTTTATGATGTTACTCACTTACTCATTGTTTATTACAAAATTATATTCTATCATTTGATGGTACTTCTGGTTCATAATAGCACCTATAATCTACGATAGTACTCAAGGTATATTATAGTACTTGTTGTCTATGATAATATCTATGACTCCTTAAAGTACTTTTGGCATATGATGGGGTTAATGGTCAATGATAGTATTTATTGTTATAATAATAGTAGTCATTGTCTGTGGTACATATGATCACCTATGATTGTACTTATGGTTTATTATGGTACTTAAGGGCTATGATAGTACTTATGGTCTATTTTAGTTCTTATGGCTTATGATAGCACTCGTCTTTTACGATGGTACTTAGAGAGAACACGATGACACTTGAGGTAGCGTTCGAGTCCTTAGGACTCAGACCGGTGACGTTCCTTGATAAATGGTTTCGTGTCCAGCCAATGCAAGACCCATAATGCTTTGTTACTTTGGCACGTGACGACGAGTGGTCTTCGTTTATGGCGACTTCGGGCATTCACATGACAGTGGCGCGCTCTATCCTCTCCATATGTCTGTGTTAACCATCTGTTGACTGGTTTATACGGCCAGATGTCTGTCTGTCTGTCTGTCTGTCTGTCCTTTTATCTCTCTTTCTATCTCACTGTCGTTTGGTCAGTCTGTCAATCAGATATAATTATGTTCTCCGGTCTAAGCTGTCTATAATCTGTATTGGCAGTCGTCCATCTGTCTATCACTCGATCTGTCTGCCTCTCTAGCAATACGTCTATCTACACGTTTATACATGTCTGTCTGTTTGCCTGCCTGTCTATCTGTCTCTATACCTGTCTATCTATTTATATGATGTTTGTCTGTCTGTCCGTCTGTTTGATCGGATTATTATTGCAGTATAAATATATATAAATATATCTTCGTTTAATAGACAACCAATCACAAACTGACACACCGCAGTAAGTTACAGAAGGTGAAAATCGGCTGAATTGGGTCTGAGTTCTGTTTAATTCTAATTTATATTTTCGCAGCAGCTTTATTTCCAATCAAACATAAACTCAATAGTGATTATTGTCTTCCATAAAACCCCCACACTGCTTACACTCCGGCAGGGCCAGTCCCAAGCCTGGATAAGAGAGGAGGGCGACGCCAACTATCTTTGTTATCACGCTGTGTGGCTAAACCGCGACCATTACAATAAAGAGACTCCGAAAACTCGGTCGGCATTCAAGCGTTGGTCAAGTTACTCACTCACAATTAATTGCTCAGCGCTATCGACATAATTATGGGCCTATGTTTTGCATACTTACAAAAGGCTCTATAGAAATGCACGTAATGTTAATTATAATTAAACTGTATGCTAATGACTGAACTCATATTGAAGTCTGTTTTCTTCGACGTCACAAAAGCGCTATGAAAACATTGTCTTAGAGTACTGGTCTAATGACGATATTAATCAGCGGGCATCGTCGTCATTGTTCCTCTGAATTGTCGACTCCCATTGTTAAGTTGCATTACAACGAGATCAGAAATGCACTATGCAAGTAAGAAACGTCATTTGCACTTGGTAATACATATTACAGGCAGAAGGATGATTATTATTAGTAGTTGCAGTTTAACAACACTGTGTGATAACAAAGATCATTAGCGTCGCCCTCCTCCTTTACCCAGTATTGGGACTGGCACTGCCGGAGTGTAAGCAGTGTCGGAGTTTTTATAAGTTTAATCCTCGTAATTATATCATAGATTGCTAACAGAGTAAATAAGAATATAATCAGGGCAAAGTTCATGAACTGCTCCTATAATTTCTGTATTATTACCATTGATTGTGGTTCTTGCTCTGTTTGTTTCATCAAGACATTGAAAACTCTGTTCTCAGCTTTAATGTAGAGCGTTATTTTCCAACAGAGGTGCTCAGATACATACATACATACATATACACACATACATACATACATACATACATACAGACATACATACATACATACATACATACAGACATACATACATACATACATACATACATACATACATACATACATACATACATACATACATACATACATACATACATACATACATACATACATACATACATACATACATACATACATATACACACATACATACATACATACATACATACATACATACATACATACATACATACATACATACATACATACATACATACAGACATACATACATACATACATACATAGACAATGCTGAACTTACAGAAGTCATCGTCCTAATGAGAGACGGAGACTTGGGGCAGCGTGAAAAGGTCCCCCAAAATTTGAGGTTGCATATTGATGGTAGTAGACGTTTCGTTGTGTGCTAACAAAGATCATCAGCGTTGTCCTCCTCTTTGTGCCAGACTGGGGACTGGCCCTGCCAGAGTGCAGATTGTGACGGAGTTGTAGCGGTACTAGTATCAGTTGGACGACACTGCGCAGGCAAAGATTATTAGCGTCTCCCACCTCCTTTACCCAAACTTGAGACCAGCACTGTGAGAGTCGAAAACTGACTGATCTTTGAGTATTGAGCTGCTTATATTCTCCCTACATTTCAGACGTTGAACGCGGATTCGGAAGGACGTTGTTGGTTCAATTTGGCGGATGACGTCACCCTGTATACCTCTCAAGTGATCAGGCGTTGTTGTTCGCTTCTTGCGCGGCATAGCATGACGGCTGATGGTCCGCTTGGTCAATTCGGCATTGTCCCCTGGGAGCTACCTCGACGGTGATCATCATTGATCTTTACAGCCACGCCCGTTTCCACTATTACGGTTATCGGTCGGGCAATAAAATAACGCGCATACCGTGCTTTTGTCTAGCCCCAACCTGACACTCCACCACGGCTTGCACCCTGGCAGTGCCAGTGCCAAGCGTGGATAGAGGAGGAGGGCGTCGCATCGCATTTTATTGCTTGTTAATATTGCATATAGTGTCGTTTAATCGAAGCCAGCACTATACTACAGGACCGAGAGAACGGTAGTTTCAGTTTAACGACACTGTGTTGCCCTCCTCTTTTGTCAAGCCTTGGGACTGGCACTGTCAGACGACGAACAGTGGCAGAGTTTAGCGAAGTTGAAGACCTTACGAGAGGAGTTGAAAGCCTAACCCTAAAGGTTTATAAAGAGATCCACTGAAAGAGAGATATATGTATGTCAAGGATAAAACTGCCCACAGTTTGCTCATAATTCATAAGTTGTAATACTAAAGGCCTATTTTACGCGATACCAAAACTCAAAATAGAAATTCTAGTTAGAAACTCTGCCCAACGAAGCGGACTTCTAGCTTACCAATCAAGTAGGCGTAATATCCACATAGTCAGAAATATCGTCGACAAAGATTATAGTAAAATAAAATAAGAAATCACGTCATGGTCGCTTATTTGAGTGCCGAAAAAGCCCGGATTCAGACATCCAATTAAAGCGATGAGTACTGCGTCTGTAGAATCGGTCGTAAATCTAGCTGCAGACATCAGTGTCACATTGAGAGAATCCTTTATCGAAGAGGATTTTGGGATTGTTTACTTACGAACCCAGACCAGACACGCAGCACTTAACGGAGGAAAACGCACAGACGGTAAGAGTCTGGCATGTGTGTCTGATTGATTGCGCAAGAGATACAACCAAAGCGAGCGTAGCTTTTGCATGTTGAAACGGAGAGTACCACTCACACTGTCAGGAATGTAATTCTGTATTTCTTGAGGATTACAGGACTAACGAGACCATGATCACCAGAGATTTGTAGCATATTATTGCCATTATTTCTTTTATTGTGATTTAATAGAACATTCATATAGTGTTCCTTCAAGATAGCTACTCAGAAGCGCTCTCAGCACAAGCATTTTGACGTTAAATGTAATTTCTAACGGATATATTACAGCAGATAGCAAAACACTCCACAGTAAACTGATTGAGTCACTAATGGTTGGCCCACGCCGAAGTGTGAAATCGACCAAAGGATTCCCGTCGACAGCTGACAGATGGCATGGATGTTCAGTGTCTCTGGACCAATTTGCGTCGATTGGGTAGAGCGACGACCGTTAAAAGGGATTCGCAAACACGGAGATGATATCGACGAGTATTTGTAGTTCCTAACCGGTGGTAGATGACTCACGCCCGGATATTCGCCGAGGCACGAGGAGGACGTAGAAAGGGCATTCGTCGTGTGCTGGTCGGCAGATCGAATACCAGGTAACAAAATGTTACATGTAAATCACCTTCTTTAAATTTGATGCTATTATTTATACCCCTTGTAAGCTATAAGAAGAGCGCCTATAGTTAATTATAATTGACTCTTTCGATACTCAATTCAAGCGAGGCAGTCCAGTTGAGGCAGTTGTGACAGTCCAAATGCTGAAGAGAGAATGAGGGCGACCCAGTGTAAAGTTGTAATAGTGAGAGATGAGCAGATGAACTGATATAGATTCACTGGCAGCGATTTAAAGGTGTCCAAGGAGAACGATAAAATTATGATTAATCGATTTATGTAATTGTACGCTTTACATAAATTTGACGACAAAGAGCATTAACATCCATGTGTTGTATTTCAGCCACATTGTTCTCTCATTACTCCCTTGTGTATCTGTAGAGTATGTTTACTCGTAGAAAGAGCCATAAAACTGGGTGTGTGTCATCACAGTCAGTGGGTGATTGGGAGATTATTATGTAGACTTGCGGTAGTTTCAGATACAGAACATTATCATGTTGATCCACCCATCATTCATTCAATTTTGTTCAATTGAAACGTTCACTCAACAAGTCTACTTTTGCTGTTTAGAACACATGGATTATAATTGATTGATTTTTAACCTGTGCGAATTGATGTATCGTAGGCGCATAATCCCTCTGGCTTGACGCAGCCTTCGTGAATAAGCAGAAATCCCTATGATTTATAAGGAAATCTTTTGATGGTGCGCTACATTCATATTGCAATCACATTAAGCTTAGTTAGCATAGATGTCTTTGAAACAATGAACGAAAGTTGTTTCGGTTTGGCTACGTCAGTCAGTCAGTCAGTCAGTCAGTCAGTCAGTCAGTCAGTCAGTCAGTCAGTCAGTCAGTCAGTCAGTCAGTCAGTCAGTCAGTCAGTCAGTCAGTCAGTCAGTCAGTCAGTCAGTCAGTCAGTCAGTCAGTCAGTCAGTCAGTCAGTCAGTCAGTCAGTCAGTCAGTCAGTCAGTCAGTCAGTCAGTCAGTCAGTCAGTCAGTCAGTCAGTCAGTCAGTCAGTCAGTCAGTCAGTCAGTCAGTCAGTCAGTCAGTCAGTCAGTCAGTCAGTCAGTCAGTCAGTCAGTCAGTCAGTCAGTCAGTCAGTCAGTCAGTCAGTCAGTCAGTCAGTCAGTCAGTCAGTCAGTCAGTCAGTCAGTCAGTCAGTCAGTCAGTCAGTCAGTCAGTCAGTCAGTCAGTCAGTCAGTCATTCAGTCAGTCAGTCAGTCAGTCAGTCAGTCAGTCAGTCAGTCAGTCAGTCAGTCAGTCAGTCAGTGCTTATCCATGAGCGCTACTTTTCTATCCATTTGCATATAACCTAGGCCTACGCTATATCGCCAGCAGGCCTACATCTAATCCCAAAATCTAATAACTATAAATCGAACTCTGCAACCAGGCTTGCGCTCTGGTATCGCCAGTCCCAAGCTTGGACAAAAGAGAAGGGCGACGATAATGACTGTTTGTTATCACACAGAGTCGTTAAACTGATGCCACTATAGTCACAACTAAGCAAATTACCGAACTTAGTCTCTAGTATTCACCAGCGACTACCCAAAAGAGCGTGTGGATACTACCAGACATAGAGACTATTTTTATCAGGTTCGCAGGAAGGAATACTTGTCGAACAAAGCAACGATAAGAATAAAAGCAGGCATTCATTTGATCAGATGTTTTCAACACGGTCACCGGATACACCCGCAGTTGACACTCATTGTTATGGAACTCGAGCGAGAGCCTGAATGTCCATTCGGGGTCAAGAGGAAATCATAACTCACAAAAGACGTCACACCACATCAACAGACTCGTTTGGTCCAGAAAAAACAACATTAAGAATGATCAATATCTAGCGAATTTTATGGTATTTAGCCAGAAGACAATTTGACAAAACACAGAAATGCTAACATGAGACAGAAAATGGACCTTAAGGGAACCTCTTGAATGACAAATAAGTGAAAATGTTTGTATAATGATCTGATGATAAATTGAGGGTTACTCTTGTTGGAATAAATAACATCGTTTGCGTCAATAAAAGCACATTCTTGTTTCTTTTATACTGAAATAAGTAAAATCCCGGAAACCGTCATTATTACTTTTGCCTAATTCTGCTTTTGATCGACAGAGAATGGTTGGACGACATCAAGAAAATGTACAACGTGGAAATTAAAATTCTTAGCAGGCGAGCGTGGGATGGAAGAAAATTGTAAAAAGAGGCATTGGACACCTACATGTACGGACGTTGAACTCATGAAGCGATGGATTGATGAAGGTTTGTTTAACATTGACAAAATAAAATACTGTACCTAAGACAACAGTCTTAGTCTTTTCAGAACATGTGAGATGCATAGCTCCAATGTAAAAACTTTTAAAAGGTTGCGTGACAAATGATTCTCTGAAAAATGGTTCACTGGCATGGAGTATTATAGTTGACGACAAATGGTTCACGGACAAAAGGTTCACGACCAATAAGTTATTAATTTCCCATTTTATTTATAGCCTATTGCATGCAAATCCAACTTCTATTTCAGGGAGAAAAATTTTCATCTACATGTATATATCTCCTACTCAGCAAGAATTTCTCTCATCCAGGGGTGTAACAAGCGGCACCTGCACCCCAGTTTCAAAACTGGGGCAAAGCTCCCTCTGGTTTTAGTGCTCAGTGCCCCCCAAATCGGTTTTTATGTTTCTCCAATGGCTTTTTAAGTTGACTTTTGTTAAGATAATTTGTGACCCCCATTTTTCAAATTTCTGGGGGGGGGGCCAAAATTCAAAAAGCGGGGGGTGCAAAAAAACGCTTTGTGCAATATTTCTTAAATTATGCTACCCACTTTTCAAAACCTTGTTACACCTCTGCTTTCATCAATCCAATTTCATCTATATATCACCTACTCAGCAAGAATTTCTCTCATAAATCCAACTTCTATTTAGATTGGCATTATTCTCATCCGTACAACTTCCGTTACTCCGAATACAGTGAACAAATAAAAAAAAACTTTCCGCTCGCGAACTTTTTGCCGGGAATCATTTGTCATCAACTATTTTCCGGTGAACCATTTGACGTGACACGGTTTTAAAACCACCCAGGGGCGTCCAGATAGGGAGGTGGTCCGGAGACAAATGCCTGCAATTTCAGGTAGCGAAGGATATAATTTAGTTTTAGGGGGAATATCTGCCTTACTGACATTTGGAACCGGATGCCTCCATCACTCAAGTGGAAATTGACGCCCCTGAAACCGCCAGCCTAGATAAAGAAAGAAAGCCATGCAAATAATCTGCTAATGACAGAGTTAAGAGCTTGTTAAGCAGTGAATATGGCTAATATAAGGAAGCCTGGGTGTTTTCTAACGACGCTGTGTCATACCACTGTCTACTGTTATAGTAAAAGATTTCCGAACCTCGGTCCCTATCGGCTAATATCCATCAACGACTACCAGCACAGCGTGTGGAGACTTAGACACCTTTATGTGTGAGTCACAAAAGCTATATAAACTGGTCAGAATATAATTTTTCAGCTAACTTGCAAACAATAGCAAATCAGCGAAAAGCCCAAGCAACTCAAAATACGAGGACAGCCTTCACGTCTGTATTAAAGACACCAAGGGTGGTAGACAGAACAGGATGCTGTGGAAGGGCATTCCAGGGTAGGCTTAATGAACAGGAACAATTATCATACCAAGTTTTGGACTTGCACTAGCAGAGCACTAGCAGTAGGCCTAGCGGAGTTTAAGATCACCTTTGACACCTTCAAATATTTTCTAAGCTACTCAAGACCAAGACCGAGAGGTCCAAGACCTAGACCGAGTGGTCCGAGACCAAAACCAAGACTGAGACCGATACTGATTTTATGAACAATTCATTTGATTAAGATGCTAAAATTGTGTAACATACTTAAAACATTGATTTTATTGCCAAAGAATACTAATCTTAATAATGGTCCAGAAAACAGTTTAACTGGCCACTCTGAACTTTTGCGGGTTCACCCCTTGACTTTGGCCTGAGAATATCACGCTATAAATTACTTACAGTAAGCGATCGGTAAATATTTTAAAACATATGAACAAGTAGATTGACGTTCAATTCCGTGTTTCAAAATTGTTCAGAAATATGGACGATCACCTTTAATCTTTTCGAAGCCTTTGTGTTGATTCCATATCAACTTCAGTTGACGGAAATAAAATCTTGAGTCAGTTTGTTCTGTATGCGATCAACAGCTCCTTGATCATATTATATAGATTGACGTTCCGTTTGAATGGTGTACTTGTACCACGGACCTCGGAATTTTAGGTTAACAATGTCTACACGTGGCCGATAACATAAATATTTGATTATTCCAAAAATTTGAAATCTGTGAAAGAAAATTTTGAAATGGCGGGCTTCGTTGCAAATGCATTTATTTCTGCCTACAGTAACATGCATATAAAGATCTATTAGTTTACTCAGCGCGTCATAAATCGATACCAATCGCGCAAAGCCTAAACATCCGGTGTCTCTATTATTCTAAAAATAACCGACAAATATCGAAAAAATTGCTCTGATGCGGCAAATGACCAAGAACGCTTACTTAAGACGGAAACCAATATCAAGACCGTTCCTTTAAGACCAAGACCAAGACCGACGCATTCGAGACCAAGACCAAGACCGATGGTCCAAGACCAAGACTGATACGTTCGAGACCAAGACCTAGACCGCAGTTTTCCGGTCTGGATGCCGTCTTGAGACCAAGACCGCGGTCTTGGTCTCGAGACCTCATCCTCAGCTGCCCTCATCCTTTATTGCCAGTCCAAAGCATGGACAAAGGAGGAGGTCGACGTTAATCATCTTTGTCATGACGCAGTGTCGCTAAATAGCAATTAACCAATCAAGGCGATGATTGATATTTATGCATAAATGTTATGCATAAAGTCTCACCAATTTGCGTCTAGAACCCGTTTCATTTAATTTATTCGATGATTTCACGATTTGAAAAATAAACTCTGGATGATGTTTGACCTGCTGTTACAAATGAACATTATCGAATCAATTAATTGATGATAAGTTTATTCGTCTGGATGGTCTGTAATGAACGCTTCCTCTCTCACGCATAATAACGGGATTTACCTACATTGCACTCTGAGGTCCGTAGAGTGCCGATAACACACCGTGTGGGCCCATCCATATACATAAGTAAAAAGAAATCGGACTTTCGGAGGCCCTTCGCCCTCTGTTGCACCGCGTACATTTCGTGGATACACCCCCATACGTACGTACATCTGAGCTCTACGACCCCCGCCATTGGAAAGGCTAAATAGCTAATTTAAAAAAATAGCTGCATACATGTCTAAGACATTGATTCTACCACAAACTATTTATTTTTGTTAAGCATCATATTTAACGGCTTAAATTTGTTAACTGTTACGAAGAAATAAAACACTAATTTTGAAGAGTTTCAATGCTACATAAATTGATTAATCAGGAACATAGTCTGTGATTGTATTTACAGTTCTGATTTTAATATTCTGTTGTGTGCACATCATAATTAGACACTTATATTTGCGTACGTTCATATTTTTGGAAGCCCTCACCCACCACCATAACGCACCCCTACGCAAAATATATCGAAAGAACTCCCCTTGCTGCGTACGGAATATGTGGACGACACCTGTTCTTCAGATTGACTAGTCCTCCTTTCGCTAGGCGGCGGCGTTGGTCAGATCAGATGCACAACATAATAACGCATTGCATGGCTGCCAACAGTTAAATTATACTCGTGTAATAACATGTCATCATTAGTTCATGCTGTGCCAGTAGTCATATACACTGCGGTTTGTCAGTTTGAAAATAAAATAAAATATTATATATATATATACCTAATATTGAACTTGAAAGTGAAACACCTGTAAGAATACATGCCATTATGTCGGAAAACTCCGCCAATGTGCGTGTTCTGACAGTGCCAGTCCCCAAGCCTGGAGAAAGGAGGAGGAGGGCGACACCAAGTCATCTTCATTATGGAATTGTGTCGTTAAAAAGCCAACAACATCTGCCACTATGTCGTAACACGCGCTGCAACATGACTAGCAAATTTCTGTCGACGGCAACGACCTCTGTTGTCACAAGCTGTCGTTAAACCCTGGATCCATCCACGCCATTATGTTACACCAACCATCCACGCAACACTCGAGCAATTCTAACTACGAGTACAGTTTTAATTTCTGTCTTAAAGATATCAAAATGGTTGGAGACTGAACATGTCCTGTGGAAGAGCATTCCAGGGGATTGGACCGGAACGCTTTATTGAGAGCTGCACGACATCCGTAGGAGCTGCATGACTTCGATAGCGCCGGAAAGACTTTGCAGTTTTACATTCTTAATAGATATACCTTGACAGAGGTAGTTGTAAAAATTTAACTGTTGTACATGTAGGTTTTAGTATACTTGAATGAACAAACTTGGTGCATAGTATGTTCTCCAACCATGATTGCACAAACGCACATTTTATACGGTGTTAGTGCTGGCCTGGAAAACCGTGGTTGCACATGGACAAAGCACATCTGGCGTTTCATAAGAATATTCAGGTACTTAAGACGAGAAGAATGACTAAATCCACGCGATACTCATTCATTCAATAAAAAAATTTATATAGCGCCTCTCAAAGGTTGCTGCTCAGGAGCGCTCTCGAGCCCGGTACGGCTGAAAGTGCAGTTTAAAGGCGAGTATTAGCTTATTAAGAGACGTAAGAGTGGACCCTGGGAGATAAGCGCAACGCTAGCGGGGGGAGCCTGTTCCAGAGCGAGGGGCCAACCACTGAGAAGGCAAGTCATGTTTGGTTTTTCTTTTGCAGTGGTGTATGCATAATGGATATGCAGCAGTATGACAAATATATAGGAACATTATGAAGTAATAGAACTAGGAATGTCATATATTATTTATGCAAACTACCACAGTTCAAGTGACGTACAGACTAAAATATCCTTGCGTTTCAGTTGGAAACCAAATGGAACCTAATATTATAATATAAATTAAAGTCTTGATATTAATTCATGTATACATACATACAGATATACAAACATGCAAGATCATTTTCTGTAATTATATATACATGTATATATATATACATATATATATATATGGGTACGTACGACCATACATGCATGCATATATAAATAAATGATTTCAATCAAGTACACTTACTACATGTGAGAAATTAATCAAAAGTCCTATATCTTTGCGTACATAGAGTTTCATATCGTGAATAAAAAAATTGGTCGTATTTTGGATAATAAAGGTTCGCTTCTAGAGTTTGAAGCAGGGGTCATCGTGACCTAGATCTGAAATTAAAAAAATTAAAATGAAATATATACTGTGACTGCGTTTCCTGTATTTTATTCTGATTATTTTTGTCCTTATCGGAAAATGGAATCACGGTCAAACGTATCGCATCGTCCCACTATTTGAGGAGCGACGGATTATGGAGGAGGAGGAGATGGAGGAGATGGAGGAGGAAGCGATGTAAGTGGTGGAGAAATAAAAAGAGGACGAGGAGGAGGAAGGGAAGAAGGAGAAGAGGGAAGAAGAAAAGAGGCGGAGAAAGAGGAGGAGAAAGGATTGGAGAAAGGAAAAGAGGAAAAGGAGGAAGAGAGGGAGAAAAGGAGGAAGAAGAAGAAGAAGAGGAGGAGGAGGAGTAAGAGAAGGAGGGATGAAAGGTGGGAGGAGGTGCAGGAGAGGTGTAGGCGAATTAGGTCAAAGAGGTCAAAAGTGGAGAAGAGGGAGGGAAGAGAAGGAGGAAGCAAAGGAAGAAGATGAGGAAGCGGATGTAGGATAGGAGGAGGAAGAGGGGATGGAGGAAGAGGTGATGGAGGAAGAGAGGTGGTGGCAATTGAGTTCGAGGAGGTCGATAAGGTGGAGGAGAGTAAGAAAAAGAGGAGATGATGGCGTAGGAAGAGGGACGAGGAGGAGGAGGAGAAGGAGACGAGGAGGAGAGGAGAAAGAGGAGGAGGTGGAGGATGTGGAGGAGGAGGAAGATAAGGACGCAATAGAGGAGGAGCAGGACTGACAGCGTTTGGGCGGTAAGCAGTTGAATAAGAGAAGGAGGAGCAAGAGAGAATGGAAGGGCGATAGAAGGATCAAATGGAAGCAACAGAGATGAAGAGGAAAGACGGGAAGAAATGAGGAGCAGAAAAAACGGGGAATAGATGTTTGAGGTGGAGATTAAGGGGGAGAAAACTGGAAAAGAGCACCATGGGAATAGCAATGTGGAGGAATATTCGAAAAGGAAGAAGAGGAATAGGAGGAGGGCGAAGAAGAATAAGTAGGAGAAGAAAGAGCAAGCAGTGGGGAATTGGTGATTTCATTATCATCCTTTTAAAGCTTCGAAATGCACACCAAAGCCGTTGAATGAGAGAGAGAGAGAGAGAGAGAGAGAGAGAGAGAGAGAGAGAGACAGACAGACAGACAGAGAGAGAGACAGACAGACAGACAAATAGATAAATAGAGAGAGATAGAGAGAAAGAGAGAGAGAGAGAGAGAGACATGGGCATAGACTGTAGAGAGCGCCTCTGAGTTACAGATATCTCGAAGGGACGCTATATAAATGTTAGATCACATTACATTACATTACAGAAGGAGGAACCAGTGACAGTGAACGTCCGCCGGTTGAAGACAAACGTGTGTTGTATACGAACAACGAAGACTCCAGCGGATGCAGATCGAAGAGAGGAGCGCTTTTAACAGAGCTACTTAGTTTAACCAAGGAAGATAAGTCGGATGGCAAATGAATTTGTTTTATATCTAAGGAGTGTACGATGAGTTGGGAGAAAGAAAAGGGATTGTATAGAACTGTGGATGAACGGAAGTGGCAAACGGAGTGGAGAAAAAGGCACAGAATAGTTATGGGAGTGGAGAATGGGAGAGAGAAGAAGCAGAGGGTAACAAGGTATAGAAAATGTAAGGGATGACAGCAACGACTGTCCCTATGTAACGCCGTGTCACTAGTCTTTGGGCGATGATCTGGAACAAGAAATGTCCACATCTTGTTGATATAGCAAACTGATTCAGTAACGTTTAGTTATGAAGGAAATTTGACAAATAACTATGTCCGAATAATGTTGAAGATGCCGTTGTAGGTTTGGAACATCATGTTTTCAATTAGAAGCAAAATTTAAATTGTAGCGACATATACGTTTGTGAGTGAAACGTGTACACGGATATCTGACGAGGAATCATTCCTCTGCTATACATGTAGATTGTAGATGGCTTGAGCAGAGAGAGAGAGAGAGATACAAGAAAATAAAAGCTGACGTATGGCTCTTGTTCCTCTAGTGGTTGTGACCGAATTTACAGGGCGCTGAACAGGTGGTGTTGGGGTAGTGGTGGGTGGTAGGTTTGTTTGTGGTGGTGAATCAGTGCAGTGTGGCTAATTATCTGGAGCTACTCCTGGCGGTGCCGGCGTGTTTCCGATCTGAACGCGGCAAGTCTCCGGATGTTATCAGTATCGTAAACCAAAGACAAATATGCAACGATTGTCCTAAATATATATATATATCTATATATCGGTCAAATAGTCATCTACATGTATGTTCTCATATTATATCGACTATAAATATAATTACAATATAATAATTCAACAGGATATATGTCCATGGCTTTGAATCCAGACAATCATCACCCACCAGACAATCTCTGCCTACCTGCCTCTCTTTCGTGTGGCCTCTCTGTTCCCTACTTCCCCTTTTCCTATACTTCCCTCCCTCTCTTCTCCGCTTCACTATATTCCACTCTACCTCCCCGTCTGCCTTGCTTCTTAGTTTCTTCCGCCTCCCTCCCTCCCGCCTTGTCTTACTTATTTCCTCCCTCCTTCCCTCTTTCCCTGGGCAATAATTATCATCGTTTAGGAACTTCTCAATTGCCGCAGACACAATTTTCAGACGAAGGTTTTTCTATTCTCATCATCAACTCAATGTCCGTTCTCTTCGGCTCAAGGCGTGGTCCGTCGACCTGCGAATCATTAAGGAACTGGCTCAAAATTAATTTAATTAGTGAACGATGGTTGGCACATGGTTGTCAGTGCAATGCTGAAAGTTGAAAGGATGGCAATGCCAAATTGTCGTCTGACAATTAGCGTTTCTCTGGTTTCGAAATTTCCGAGAAAACTGAGGTAGAAGTTTCGACAGCGCTGGACGGAAAAACTGGATATTCAGTGCAGTAAAACCTTACGCACAGATGTCAGGTCAAAACATCAACATTGCACTAAGACGTGACATCACAAAATAATTGACATTTGTATAAAGTGGATCTACACTGATTACAAATCATAATCTCGAAAATATTTTCACGAACTGATGAAATTAAGCAACCACCAATGACCATCGAGTGTTTTGGTTTAAGTGATCATGAATATATATAGTACGGATTTGAAGGAAAACATTTTTTATTGTCTGGGTATGCCACACTATGATACCGTTGTAATACTATTGTATCTCCTGTCTCAATAGTGAGAATCTCGTTACATTCAACTACACCGAGGAGTTACGATAACATCTTTCCGAAGCAGGAGTCGCAGGACATACGACAGGTAGCTTCCGTGCTATAAATAAACTCTAAGCTACTTTCCGAAAAAGTTGGAGGTATACTATAAGATTATAATATTGTTGTATTAAATCGTTTCGTATGGCAGTCTGTTGCAATGGACTGAATCGTAACATCTCACACTGACATGTCTTGCCTTTCAAAGTCAGAGCCGGATTAGACATCAGGCTAAAGGAATGAAGCCCACTTAGCCCAACGTCCCGAAATTTAAGGGGCCTCAAATATCGCAGGGAATTTTTTTAGCGATTCTATTTTCTGCGAATCTACGATATTCAAAGGAGCGATGGAGTTGCAACAACACCACAGTTGCCCAACAAGAGAAGTCCATCATCATGAAATTGATATTACTGCAATGGATTATATAGTTTATCTATTAATGGATTAATCGACACTTCAACTACAATTGGCTGCTGTCAATGATGGTATAATTTGTCTTTGCAATTCGTGCTCCGGAATGCATGCTTTTAAACAATATCATGATTAGGACTTGCGCTTACATGTCGTTTATAAATGTAAGAGGCCCGTGATACATATTAGCACACGACCCCAAGCTGGGTGATCCGGCCCTGTCCATTGCCATACTTTCCCTTCCCGTGCCTTGGGCCCACACTGAATTGTCTTACCTGTTCTTATTGATGTAGGATTATGCTATAAGCCAGTACTAGCAATCGAGTAATTCCGGACACGAATTGATTTGACGTCAGGCCAATGCCCTTCGTTCCCCATCTTTCGACAAGTCGCTGACAAGTCATAACAACATCGGCTTTAGGCGAATTGAGCACATCCGTCCGAAACATTTTCGCATGGAAAGAATGTTCCGCCGTTTTTCCGATTAGATCTTCTCTATTAGCCGCAAGAAGTCAATTCCGATCGCAGGAAGTAGGAAACAAAAACCGCACTCAAAGGAAACAGCTGCCACACAGATGGGTATTTGCATGATTATTTGGAGGAAAGTGGATGCAGAAGAGGAGGAGAAGAAAGAGGGAGACGGAAGAGGAGGAAGAGGAGGAAGAGGAGAAGAAGAAAAAGAATGAGAAAAGGAAGAAGAAGAAGAAAAAGAGGAAGAAGAAATAGAGCAGGAACAAGAAGAAGAAAGAAGAAAAAGAAGTAGAATTGAAGTAAAATAATTGTGAGAAGAAAGAGTAAAAGAGAAAGAAGAAAAAAGTGGAGGAGGAGGAGGAACTGGAAGATAAAGACAAGACGGAGAAGGAGAAAGCGATGAAGTGATTATCTGTCAATATTGGCCATAATCGCTTCAGTTCTGTAATAAACATTTATAACTGATGTGGTATGTCGTGAAAAATGGACTAAGGTGAATCGGAAGTGTCTCGAGGAAATCTCTAAGAAGTCTCTAAGATGTAGGCCTCTAAGAAGTCTCACAACGGTTGATTGACTATAGGCTACATGTGCCTGTAGCCGTAGAATATAATAAGTTCACGACCTAAGAGCAGACCACTCATTTCCAGCATGACGTATGTCTGCATAATCACCAGGACGCCTGCAGCGCTTATAAAATTTATAAGCGCTGCAGGCGTATTTAGGCCTATTTAATAGGCTAAGCGTAAACAGTACAACAAATACCTCAGATACAATACAATGTATGCAATACAATGTATGCAATACAATGTATGCAACACAATGGAACACAACACGATGCAATACAGCAATATACAATACACTCAAATTCAGTGCAACAAAAGATGACATAAAACAGAAAATTCTTTATTGGAACCAATCGCATGTGCAAACAACTTGAGCATTCAAAATACATAAGGCAACAACAGTCTGTATTATTAAGTCCCATATAAGACCCACATGGAATTTTATGGTTTATTTCCCATTGGTTCTGTTGAATTTGCTCATATTGCATCCAGAGTATAGACGCTTTTCTAGCCAGGCTATCGGCGATTCGAATTTTTAAAGCGCTTGCTCATATTACTTCTATGCGTTGGAGGCTGGAAGTTCGATCAGCGGGAATAGGTCTAGCAAAACATGCCACCGATACACCCCAACGATACACCCCAACATGCCACCGATACACCCCAACGGTCGAGAATAGGTGAATGTCGGTGGAATAGGTCTTGAAAAACATGCCCCGTTACACCCCAATGGATGAGAACATAGGTGAGTGTCCGCAATGTGGCATAGCCGTTCAATACATGCATATAGAGGGCTTTCATCTGATGAAACGTCGTGACTCGTAGTCTGGTATGATCCTCTAATGCCATCCGCCATCCCCCAAAGAGCAGACCATACGATAGCTGATCAATGGCGCTGACCAACTGTGAATGAAGGACTTGATTAAGGTCCATGCACGGTAACCGCCTCGATGGAATCCCCAACCGAGGGCCTTAGTTGATCGGCTACCGCGATAAACCATTACAGAGGCATACAGCCTTCCCCACCATATTTTTCCTCCACCTCGTAGTCTCAAAGCTAGGGCTGCACTGAATATTCGCTTCACATTCGAGCCAAATAGTGGGTCAAAATGCTATTCAGCATTCGGCTGAATAGTACAGTTGGACTGAACACGAATATCGGTCACGTGACATTTATTTCTGCACAACAGACGGCTGATATAGCGAGTGGACTGAAGTAACTCGCTACTGCTTGGACCATGGTATCGCAGTATCAACCGTATTATTTCCAAGTTTAGTTAAATTAGTTCCATTCCTAAACACTGACAGAAGGGCGCAGAAATTACACCTAGTGAACTGTTTAGATTTAGTTTATATATTAAATTTACTGTACTGACACTTTTGATGACATTTTAAATTTGTCGGTGGACCTATTTTGTACACCATTCGCAAATGTATTCCGCCGAATAGTTTTCCAATTATGCACAATCCCACTCAAAACCTGTGTGTTATCACGATTGGAATCCAGGTGTTAACCTTAGCATGGACTGTGTTCTAGCGACTCTGGTCAACAGATAACAATTGCTTTGATCTGATTAGACAATTTATGCGAGAGGGTTCAACTTCTGAAAAGGGTTCCCGAAAGGTATTATTGTGAGCCAATCGGCGGTCTTCTTTGAGGTTTGAACAAGGGAATAACCTAGTGATCATTCGTAGCCACGCGTGATATCATTCCATTTCATCTCGACGCACGATTCCTTCTTTTATCTGCTCTGCAAATTTAGAGAAACGATGTGGAAAAGGGGAGGAAGAATAAAGAAAAATGAAGGGCAAATAAGATAAGGCAAAGAGGAGAAAGAGGAAGCGAAGGAGGAGGAGGAAGAAGAAGAAATGAACGAATGAATGAATGGTACCGCGTACACAGAGACCGGAACGATCTAAATCACTGATTAATTACGACATTGCACGAACTTTCATCGTTCCGAAGCGTACTGCAAATAACTACAACTCAGTGCGATTACTTCCTTCCAACACACTTACCTCGATGGTATCCCAAAACCTGCACTCTGAAGTGGAAATCAGTCCTAGGAATTGTCCGCTCTCCGGACAAACGGACAGAGGAGCGAATGGAGGGACATTGATATCCTGATGGAATATCAACAACAAGCCTCCCTCCTATCGCATTTTCTGCAAGGCACAGACTTAATCGACTTAGCGAGCGGTTGTCTTCTACATACATATCTGCTCCGTGGATGCGCGCACGACCGCAAGATTTCGCCAATACATGCGCTCGGGTGCGGTCGGCATCCGATCACTTATTCCGCGACGACGTGGTTTCAGGGTATTTCCGGAAAACATCGGTCAACTGATTGTTTGGTCTGATTTTGCGTTTCTTTCTACACATTGCTGCGCTCTCTGCTTTCTTCTCTCTTCTCTCTTCGATATCTTACGGAAATTTGTTTCCAATTAATTCCTTTCCTCACCAGTTTCTTCGTTATCTTTTCCATTCATTTTCTTCCCACTCCTTACCTTTCTCAATGCTATCGTGTTCCTTATCTTTAAATCTCTTCCTTTTCTGACGATTCTATTTTCAATTTAATTTCTTTTCAATTTAATTCCTTATCATTCTCAATGCAATATCTTTCCTAATTTAAATTCACCTCCTTACCAATTTCATTGATAATTTTCATGTCCATTTTCAATCCCTTCCTTTCAGCAACATTCTTCACGCAATCTTTTCCATTCCTTGCAATTCTCTTCCTTTCATTACCATTTTCTACGCCAGCGTTTCCCAATCTTTTTAGGCCGTGGAATGCTTTTGTTCTAGAATTTTTTGGCGGGAAACCCCCTTCCCGTCCAAAACTAAACATATTCTGTTGTTACTGTTGTAAGTACTTACGCTTGAGATTGCAGACAATTTTAGGTTTAGGTCTAGATTAGATTAATAACAACACAAAAATCGATGACAATGACAAATGAATTCTCCTTCGTATAAAGTTATACACAGAATCTGATGTTGAGCAAATAGCCTCCTACTAAATATTTTTAATAACTTATTTATAATTGTTTGAAGCTTACTGTTCACTCTGAAAGTTTTCCGCGGAACCCTACAGGATTCACCTCACGCTCTTTAGACACACACACACACACACACACACACACACACACACACACACACACACACACACACACACACACACATTCACTTGCGCACAAACAGATATTGATACAAAAAATGCTTTTTCCCCAGTATGCTAATACTTCCCTCAAGCCTTCGTCTTTCCACTTCCAATTTCACCTCGATTAATTCCTCGTCGTCTCTCAGTCCGTTTATCTACCTCCTGTTTCTTCTCTTCTTCAATGTCTGTCTGCCTGCCTGTCTCCTTGTCTCTCTACGAACGTCCGTCCGTCTGCTCCGCTATCTGTTAACGTCTGCAGAACCAAATCTTATCGTAGTTTTGCCACGCACCGGTTGTTTATTTGGCGCGAACTCCCATCACTCAACTCCATCAACACTTATGACCACCCTCCTCAACACCCCCTTCCCTCTTCATCACCTTTCCTCCCTCTTCATTCCCTTCCCTTTCTATTCTCTTCCATCCGTACCCTCTAGGCTTCAGTCCCTTCCCTGCCTCTTCATAACCTTTCCTTCTCCCTTCATTCCATTCTCCCTTCATTCCTTCCATCCTCACCCTTCCCTTCCTTCTTCCTTCCCTTATCTCTTCAATCCTTCCATCCCGAACCCTTCCCTCTCCATACCCTTCCTTCTTCGCCCTTCCCTTCCCATTCTCTTTCTTCTTCACCTTTCCCTCTACATTCCATACCTCTTCATTCCATCCTCCCTCTTTATTCCCTTATGTCTTCATTCTTTTCATATTCACTCTTTTCCCTCCATACCCTTCCTTCTTCACCCTGCTCTCCCTATTCAATTTCATCTCCACCGGTCCCTATCCATTCTCTTCTCTCCATTCCCTACTATCTGCACCCCCGTCCACTCCTTTCCACGCACTCTTCAACCTCCATCCATGAACCCTCTCCCTGCTCCCTTTCCCTCTCCCTCAATCACACTCCCTCTGAACTTCCTATTTCTACCACTCTTCCCCTTCATGCCTCTTCTCTTCCTCATTCGCATTCAATCAACAATCAACCACACCCATCGACCGTCCAATCAGGTCTCCAATCAGCGATTCGCGCCACTGAGTGTAATCGCAATTGGACAATTGCATGGTCCCGATCTAGAGTACAAAACAAATCAAAGATGCTGATCGTCGTTACAGACTCGAATAGGGCATATTATAGCATCAATCGTATGCATGTATATATATAATATATATATATTTATATATATATTATACATATATGCAATTTTATGCATACATGCATATATACATAATATATAAATATATGTGCGCATGTGCATTATGTTACAAGCAATGTCTGAAATTTTGTAATATGCCTAGGTAACTTGTAAAACCCTAACCTTACACTAAACCTAACCATGCACTAACCCTACATCGGATATTTTACAAATTGCCTAAAGCCCAGACATTTTACATAATGCCTGGCTTCACACATCGCCTGTGACATGTATATTTGTATATATAATATTATTATATACATAATATATATATATAAATAAATATAATATAATTTCTATAAAGATATAATGATTATGCGTGTGTGTAGATGCGTTTGCATTATAACAATCTAAACTGGGGCGAAGTACCCCGAGGATGTCTTCCCTACAGCTGACGCTGTTGATCGCCTGCAGTAGCAACCTGGTTGGCATTATGGATGATCGAAGACCTGCTGCGACTGTTGAACTGTCTGGCGTCGATGTCGTCTCTGTTTTCGGGCTCTGTTTGCCAAACAGCACTCCACAGGCGACCGCACTGCCACTACACGAGAGCCTCTTATCCGAGAACGATCCCAGGGCTTGTCACCGACGGCTTAACCATCACCGACTAATGATCCTCTGTTTTTGTCTTTTTTTAATTGTTCTCTTCCCTTTATGTGTGTCTTGTAACTGGCTGCGGTAGGTCAACAAGACTTTCAATAAACGAATATATAATATAACGTCTTGTCCCTCGCTCTTTGGCTGTCGCAAGGAAGCGCTGAACCTTCTCGGTTGCTACTTGCTGGTCCTGCATCCCGAGATGGGCCCACAGTCGCTCTTCGCCTATAATGCTAAGGGACCACTCCACAGTGTTGTATACCAACCTTAAAACTGTTCTGTTTAGCCAAGCTTGGATAGAGATCGTTCCTGGAGGGGCGCTATGTAAATCACCATAATAAATAAATATGTATGAATATTTTTTTGATTGATTGATTGAATGTTAGGGTGGCTCATAAGCAATAGTGAGGAACAATTTGTTCAAAGCTCTCACCTCTAATTCTGTAATGTAGAATAAACATTATTGCCCAGTTTCAGTTGCATCTGAATATGTTTAGGGTGTCTCAAGATGATTTCATGACAAACTGTTGAAATGAGAGAGACAGGAAATGTACTAGCCCTAGTTTAAAAATGTTCGTTTGGGGTCATTAAGCAGAAAGGAGGCCTATTGAACGACGAAGCGATATGTACCATAATTGGCACACTCAGCTTATTACTAACTTGGCCTATCGTATATCCGTTTATTGAGAAAAATGCTTGACAGAACGCAGCCATTTACATATACAATATAGCAGCCTAAGAGTCATATAGCTGAAAACAGTTCATCCAATGAGTAAGATATTAGGTCTAAATGTTATGGATTATTGATCGAATCAATTGAGCCGGCGGACTAGTAGCCTACATGTTTTTGTGCATCATGCTTTAGATAAAACAAATTCTTGCTGTCCTTATTCGGGAGGGCAAATGAACCTCCATTCTAGTCATCATAGTAAAAATTCCCTAAAATGTAATAAGTAAAGTTGAGCAAATAGGAGGATTATCACTGAAAAACACACATGTAGCTGCAGATGACATGGATCTGCTAGCAATAATTGTCATCGTCATGTGTCGGATGTTTAGTTCGCGATTACATAAAGCTGGTAATAACTTTGCATTGTTAAGTACGTAACAGAAAAGCCTGTCATATTGTTGAAACTGTAGTCTTGACCATATGGTGCATCTGTTCTGTATTCGCCCCCTCTATCAACCGAACTCAGACCAGCACTGGACAACCCTTCGGATATGACGCAGCGTTCGTGACCAACCTGGTGTCCTACGCTTAGCACCAGAGAAGTGGTAGTTTACGATAACGATTTACCCGATAAATTCATATAGAAACAAACAGGATCAAGGCCATAATAGTGTATGTGTAAAAATGCTAAGCCAATTACACCCTATACAAGATTGCGTCGCAAACAGTCTGACAAACACCTACGACAACTATACAGTCTCGAGTTAACGAACTTTCGGCCCTATACTAGTAGCTGATCTGGGCTACCTTAGACTTAGTTTGCCGTATAATCTCCAGTCCAACGGATAATACGTGAAGGATTATCAGGAGCTAATTATGTGCAGGATCAGACAGACGTCAATACCACCAGCAGGGAACTATTCACGGAATTATTTTTTCATGACATATATGCAACAAAATATTAGCCTAGATATGCAACTGGAGGCCTGTTCGAAATTTCAAATTGCCATCTGATTTCTACAGATCAAACTCGTGTTGAAACAGCAATTTCATCACTAAACAAGGGAAGCCTTCTAACCAATCCATTACAACACAATATTGCTCAACACATGTGCCTTTCAACTAAATCTGTGAGAATACGATGGTGAAGGTTTCTGCAGAACGACGAAGCGATATGTAGCACAATGGGCAGGCTCAACTTATACCAAATGGACCACCATTCCAAACATCATAGTAAAAATTCCACCGACCGACCCATTCCCTAAAATGTCATAAGCCAACAACATCCATCCAACAGGAGGCTTATCACTGAAAAGCAACTCCAGATTATAAATCGGTAGTATCGCAGAGTCGCTCAATTCGAGTAACTCGTCAAATCTAAGTTCTCAAACATCCATTTCTGTTGTTCGTCACCTGTGCAGACCTCTACAACAAGACAACAAACACATCAAACACAAACACCATCAGCAGAACAGGCAACCACCTAGGAATTCAGCCTCACAGAGATCACTAAGGGCCCATTCATATATTACGCATGCAAAGAAGTTGGATTTTCGGACCATTCCCTCTATTGCACCGCATACATTTCGTGGAACCCATCCCCCCATGCATACCATGCATAAGTACATCTCAGCACTACCCCTGCCCATTGCAAAGGTTAAATGGCCAAAGACATCCATAAGACATTGATTTTACCGCAGGCTATTTATTTTTGCTAAGCATCATATTTCATAGCTTATTTTTTTAAATTATGGCTTATAATGGCTTTTTAAATCCGGGTTACATCAAACCGAGGAGACAGATGGCCGCGTGGAGGCACAATAATTGTCTCCTTGGGTCTACTCCGTCTACCTACCGGCCCTCTGCATTAGGGTCTCCTCTATTCCGCACCGGGTTTCCCTTCTGCCCGCGCACGACTCAATCCAGGCGCTTCGCATACGTGGATCCCACCAGCTGGAACAACCTCCCCTTCCTCTTCAGAAGGAGCCTCTCTCTCTCTCTCTCTCTCTCTGTGCCTCCCTCCCTCTCACTCACACACTCTCTCTCTCTCTCTCTGTGCCTCCCTCCCTCTCACTCACTCTCTCTGTGTCTCTATCACTCTCACTCACACACACTCTCTCTCTCTCTCTCTCTCTGTGCCTCCCTCCCTCTCACTCACTCTCTCTGTGCCTCTATCACTCTCACTCACTCTCTCTCTCTCTCTCTCTCTGTGCCTCCCTCCCTCTCACTCACTCTCTCTGTGCCTCTATCACTCTCACTCTCTCTCTCTCTCCTTTCCCTGCTTCCTTCCGGAAGCACTTGAAGACTTTCCATTTTTCGGTTTAGCTTTTTGTTGAGTCGTGAGCGCCTCTGATTTAAGTGTCGCTACATGTATATATATATATATACATGTATATAATATGCATTACATTCGTAGAATCAGGATAAGCTGGAACAACTCGTGGACAAAAGTATCAAAATAGTATGAAAACAGTATTAAAAATCTAAAGAGAAAGAGAGCAACCGAATCACCCTCATCGCTTTCAACACCAACAAATTTTGAGAAGTCCCTGAAGCCACCCAGATGCAGTAAAAGTACATGGAAGTGTTCCCGATTTATTTTCCGTAATTATGATGACTGACGATTATGCTTCCTGCCTCGCCTTCTCAACGACAGTATTCGGTCAGTGGACTCATTATAGCCACGTTAGCCAGATACACAAGTCGGTGATTTGAACCTAGGACCTCTCAGTTGGAAGAGATATGAAGCCGACAAAAATAGAGTCATTAACCTATATTATGAGAGTGGCTTTGATTTTACATCCAGGACTTGTGCAGCCATAAATCTGCAGTCTCTTTCATTCATGTGAACGAAATAAACAAATATTAATAATAAATAGCACGTATAATATAAATAACGTGTTAGTGAAGATTTATATCACTGGAGTGACATAGATTAAGATAAACTTTTCTACGAATATATGGTCAACGTAATCCTGCCTAGTACCCAGATTGACATCCCATTACATAGTCAACCACAGAACATTGTCTGCAGTCCCTGATTGGACCCGCACGTCTCAACTGACAAACTTGGCAGTCCAGCACACTACACAGTACACTGTCCCGCACCTCGGAATACGTATAAAAATGTTACACGTAATAACTAGCAACCATCATCAACATTGATTCTTTCACCTGTACAACAAAGTAATGTCTGCTAGCATGTCAGCCACATTATTGTTTATTGCCAAAAGAATTTACTTTCCGAATGCGACATTAAGCACTTGAGAACAATTTGTTCAGCCCTAACAGATACACAATAAAAACAATTCACAACACAAAGAGAACAATAGAAACACAAAACAATAGCGTAACAGCAATAAAAGCGAAAGGCAATAGCACAAAACAAGTACTACAATACAAAAGGAACAGAACAAAAGAAACAATACAATGCAAACAATACGATATAAACATCATAATCACAAAATTTGAACAATGACAATCAAGATAAACAATACACAATAAATAATACAAAATAAACAATACAACCGAAACAATACAGGTGCAAACAATACAAGATGAACAATACATATAACCAACACATATGCAGGCAATTGATGCTTAAAACAAAATGAAACTATGTAAGATTAAAATAATTGCCTTTCCAAATGGAATGGCTGGCTCTTGCTAACAACACAAACCTTCCTACATTGCATCAACTGTATGAAAAAACACATAAAGTGAACAAAAAACTTTACCAAATTTTGTTCGACGTCCTCCAATATGAATAAATTTGAACAAAGGCTAATACAGATTTCTAAAACACTTTGAAAATCATCTGAAACAGGTCTGTGAAAGCGATTGGCATGTACGGTTACAGCGAGGCTCTCGAAATGGATCTGTTTCGACAAGGGCTACGATATCATTTGACTATATCTTCTGGATTACAAATCTTAATTACATACATTGTCATTGTAATCTTACATACATACAGTCACTCAAAGAGCAAATTAAATTACATATCGTACTGTAACACATTGTACTGTCAGACAGTACAGCCACATATTATACCATCACATATTGTAAAATCACATACTGTACTGTCAGATAGTACTGTCACATATTGTACCATCATATATTGTACTGTCAGACACACGTACTGTCACACAATGTATTGTCACATTTTGTACCATCACATATTGTACTGTCACACAATGTATTGTCACACTTTGTACTATCACATATTGCACTCTCACATTGTAATTGCAATAGATGAATCACACAGAGCTCTTCAAAAGACAAACCAAAATCAGAGGCACTTTCGTCACTAGTTAAATGTCAATTGGATATTGACCATCACCTCAGTAAGCAAAACAATGCACAGTAGAGGAGAAGAGTCCCCATTGGTGGGCCCACGCACACACGTAGCATCAACCAACATCATCCCATTGACAATTGACAGATGGAATGGATGCTCAGAGTCTCAAGGAGCGTCGATAGAGTCGATCGCCAACTTGTGACAGAAAACATACTTTACTACATGCACACAACATGCCATTCTGCCTACACTCCAACCACAAAGCACAGCCCCAACTTCTTTCAATGCAAGAGAAGTGGTAGCTCCACAGAGGAGTCCATGCCCCAACCCAGTTCTTCACCCCATCAAAGCCGTCCCCTAAACACAACTGCAAACCTTTTGAACGTGACCAACTGCAACAAAAACATAAGTGCATAAAAATGATGGCACTTAAAAATGGATCAGAAAAACCAAAGAAATCTTTTGCTCATGACTAAAAACAGGTAAGAAATGTGGGTGATAAAAATTCCTGAATGGTCGTAAAAGTCGTGACGGCCCACAACAGATAGCTGTCGAAAATTCCGTTACATAGATAAAAATATCTCAATGACTAAAACCAGGTTGGCAGAAATTTACGACCCTGCTCATTTGGACAATATAAGAAGATAATCAAATTCAAATACCCCTTTGACCCTCACAGTCTCCCTCAAATTGCAATACTATAAAAGGCCAGGAGGTTAGAAAAGAAGACACGTTTCGTTTATAATTCAACAATTCATAGGGGCTGCACCAACGACCTATTTATGCACAGAACTGCAAAGTCAATATGTAACCTTATGTCACTAGTATTTGGGCAATAATCGGAAGCAAATATTTTCACATCTTTTTGACATAAGAAGCTGATTCATAAACTTTCATTTAGGACAAATAACTATGTCAGCAAAATAAAGAAATGCTGTTAGAGGTTTAAAATACCATATTTCAATTGGAAACATTTCTTAAACTGGGGCGACATCCATGTTCAAGAGTAAAACGTGTATTTGACGAGTAACCATTCCTCTGATAGATTCCTTGGGGTTGCATAAAGCAATTGCTCAGTAAAGATTTACTTGAGATCTCCTAATCAGAGCAGATGTTTAAGGGAAAGATTGACCTAGAAACCGTCTGCACTAGGAGGCAAGCGCTTAACAATACTCAGTGAAAGATACATTTGATCGATCACTGTATTTACCGCTTCTCCAACGTATGAAGAATAACTGGAATATAACTTTGTACAATATACATACTCAATTATAATAATGCATACTCATGCATACATGCATATATAGACATGCAAATACATACAATTATATATACTTACAAATACCCACTTACACATACTCATATATAAAATATTGTCCATTGATATGTATAATGTGCTGACAGCTCTGGAAAGCCATTTTCAAATAGTCTAAATACAATGCAATGCAAAGAACTACTATACCAAAATATAGTGCAACTGTTCTAGCAACATTGTGCAACATTCACAGCACCCTGTGACAATGGGTAATAAAAATGTCCTGAAGTAGCCTATTACTATGCCTAGTGATTTTCTCAATTTTCATTTAATTTCGAACTGACAAAGTTCAGTATGATTACAGACATAGCATGAATGAATGATGACAAGTTATAACAAGAGTAAAATTTAACTGTCAGCAGCTATATGCAAGGAGCCCATATTACATCATACATCTAATTTACCCAACGCCGCCTAGCGAAAGAAGGACTAGTCAACCTTACAGGGGATACGGGAATCGAAATTGGATCCTCGGCTCTGCGTTCCAGTGTCTCATCCATCAGTCTCTGCCCTTCGCCATTGTAAACCTCAAATAAATAACGTGCTATTTAAAAGCTAAGTGCACAGCTTCTGCATACAAACGAATGCTACATCATGTCAGAGAGGTTATCCAGAGTGGAACCCAACAGGAGTTTCACATGCAGTGCAGTAAGTATCATAGAACCAAAAACAACAAGAACCAGCGCAACATACTGGAATCAGTATCGCAAGTATGTAACACAACTAATTACACCAAAAACCTGAAATCAGTACTACTCTAGGTGCGCAACACAAGCAGCAACAGCATAAAACAGTACTACATTCTGCACACCAGTATCGTACACATAAACAGAGTATGCATGACACCATGAAACATTTATGAAAATCAGAACCAGTCAATATCCACAGTACTGATCAACATACTCACTAAATTTCTCAATACAATACTTTGCAAACACATTCCATTGATACGAACAACAAACTTGCGTAGTAGCAGCTATCGACTGTTGGCTTGATAATTGCTAAAATTTTGCAATTATAAGAAGCTCATCTATCATTAGTACTTTATTTTTACTTCCCTCTAAAGTACATTATCATCTGTTACGGTTATAAGCATTCGTATGATTACTATTAATTAACTATTGTTATCGTTATTAACATATTTATTAGAATTCACAAAGAAAATTGTTAGTTATCAAGATTTAAACATTCGATTATCGTGCGATTAAAAGAATTTCTGGGACTAAAGAACTCATCAAGATTCAGTGCCTTGAGAGGCAAAAGTGCATTGAGAGGCAATGATTTTATTACACTTACAACAATTTCTTTCACTTTAGATTAAATATTATAAAATTATAATCACTATAGACCATAATTATAGTTCCATTAGCCTAGGTGAATATTATTATTTAAACATTAGTTAAATATTATAATTGTAATCTATGTTTTTACTGAAATATTATTACTGTCATTTCCATTTTTAGTGAAATATTATTACTGTTATTAATTATATTTGTTTATTGAGGCAAAATATTATTGTGAGTAATACTATACTTAGACTATGTAAAATAAATGAATATACTTTGAACAGAAAACACCTCACACACAAAAACGAAGTTTTTACAGAATACATATCCTATCACATCACTTAAGGCTACAAGAACAACAATACTTGCTTCGTTCTATATTCACTTTCAGAGACTCAACACAAAGAAACCCTTCGAAACAGAACATCGTTTAAAACCACGAACGAGTCCGTCATTAATTTGTTTAGTCCAGCTTTAAATATTAATCACACAGCACATAAATTTACACATTTGAGACCTGTAACTGACAGATCAACATAAAATGGCGAATAGTCTAGACACCGATAATTATTTATTTATTTTTTATATTACCAAAATTTGATGCCCCCCTCTTCCAACATATTTCGCACAGAAGTGCACATGCACGCCTCGATGGCGCAATTGCAGTTGTACCGCGTGAAGGACTTGCTCAGTGACTCCCCGGACGAGAGTCGAGCCCATTCGCTAAGCGCACACTGAACGTTAAGAGCTGACCACTCTTACCGATCAGCCACTGTTATTATCATGTATCAAGCATTACTATCGAATGACCAATCATGAACCAATGAAGTTGAGCAGCTGTGAGTAAAGACCTTGCTCAAGGTTCCTTATATACAGTAACAACTAGCTCATGCTACGAGGCTCAAACCATGTACTCACCACTTTACAAGGCAGGCACTCTAACCAATGTCCCACAAACCCCAGAACAAGACTTTCAAGTCACTTACCACTCTGCCACTGACATTTGCTATGACTTAGGTAACACCACTACAAGTATAAATGGTGTTAATTGTTTTTAAAACACAGCCAAATTAGCGTAACAACGACCTAATTACCGATGCAATTTACCTAATTAATTACTTAATGTAATTTATTTCTTGCATTTACTATACAAGCAAGATCAAACAACTCTGAATATGAAGCAAAAGCCTTATTTTGAGCCATTCCATGGAGTCAATTCAGTTGGTTGGAATTCACAAACGTTGGATTGCAGATTCAACTACTACCAAACACACCTCCATTCCAAACACCATAGTAAAAATTCCACCGACCGACCCATTCCATAAAATGTCATAAGCCAACAACATCCATCCAACAGGAGGCTTATCACTGAAAAGCAACTCCAGATTATAAATCGGTAGTATCGCAGAGTCGCTCAATTCGAGTAACTCGTCAAATCTAAGTTCTCAAACATCCATTTCTGTTGTTCGTCACCTGTGCACACCTCTACAAAGAACACATAAAACACTGTGAGCAGAAAAGCGATCACCTAGGTAGCCTTACGAAAATCACTAACAATTTTAATTCAGACATAGAAAATAAGCAATGTGATGATTATGAGTCATACTAAAAAAAGTTCTCATTCACTTCTGAAACAGGAAGTAGGGTCGACTCACTCACCACTGACTTAATATTGGTTTAGCACTGAATTAATAAAAAAATAAAACTCATTTGAAATTAATAATAAACTAATACCGATTTAATTCTCATCTAATACTGACATAAATCTGACAAAATATTGATAAAATACTGACTTAATCCTGTTGTATTAAGCTAAAAATGTTTAGTCCTTATCGCTGAATGGCGCCATTCTGTCGAGGTTTATTTAAAACATTAGGTTGAAGTGATGTGAGATTAAAAGGCATACCACTCAAGTTTTCAGAAATCATAGCAGATGTATATTTAAGATTAAAATTCATTGGAATACCCTAGCAAAGCAAAAAATAAATCCTGCTTTGAGAACCCAGTTGAAATCTTTTAGCAACCTCCACCACCCATTAACATAACAATAGCCATTGTCATACCTAAGGCAGGGAATTTTGGTTCTTTTGGACTCGGCTTACTAAGGCACAAATTGGATGACACATGACGAATCGCAGATGTCTAAAAGCATAAAGAAAATAAATCTAATGTAGAAAAATACACAAAATATAAAATTATCTAACAAAACAATGAATCTAGCAACATGTACAAAACATCAAATCTACACAAAATGGAAATCAGAATGAGTGGACCACAATCAGAACCGAGATGTCAGTAATAGAATAATTGTTTTTCTCCCAATGGTACCTACGAACCTTGGGGATTATTTCTAGTTTGTATTAAAAGAAAGCAATAACAATATGATAAAAAAATAATATAATAACAATTGATTCCATTTTACTAATCTTAATAAATGCATAATAACAATAATAATACTACTAATAATAAGAAAATTGATAAGAAAATAAAACAGTTAAAATTTAACAGTCATAAAAGATGATCTCTTGACAAACTCCTGAGTTAAGAGGAATATAGTTTGAATATGGCTGCTGACCATTATGTCGTAGTGCCACTTCTGGTTTCCACCGAGACGATGGCAATGTAGAATCGTCACTGGACCGCTATATGTGGCGTCGAGACAGGCCTCGTCGTGCAATATTTCCTTACGTTGGGTATACGCAAACGTCTGAAATGACGTATGAAAAAGTAAAACAATTCTGGCTAAACATGAATTTCCTTCAAAATCAGCAAAGATCGAATTTTTGCAATTTATTTATTAGAAACTTAATAATTTATTTATCCCTATAATTCAACCTGGGTTAATAAAATTCTTAATACACTATTGGTTGTCCGATGGGATAAATATAATAAAACGATGGTAATCATCGTCGTCGTCGACATAGAGAAAGAGACAGGTAGAGAGGGAGAGAGTCACAGAGAAGCTGCAGAACGAGATAAGGAAACGATATCTCTGTGATATTTAAGACAAAACTCAGCTTGGACTTGAAGACCAAAACATCAGCTCCATGGGCCAGACCTTTGGTGGCATTAGGTGCAAATAAAAATTCTCCATTGATCTCAGTTATTCATCAAGTCCACTGTTCCCCTTAGCATTAGTCCAAGTGATGTCATGCTTTCATTTATATTCTCAATCCAGCATAGCATTCGGCTTTCTTTTTCTTTTCCATTGAATATTGCAAGTAATGCATTGCGTGTTGTACAGTCAACTATAACCATTAACATCAACTATAATATTTTCAATCATTACAGTGTTTTGAGTGGTTTAACAAAATAAGCAAGAAATAATTGAAGGGCTTGCAATGGCAAAGGCACGGTGTTGAGTTATAGCAGTCCTTGCCCGTGGAACAAGAAGATCAAGTCGACCCGCTGACCGGAGAGGGCGGGAGGAGACAGCACACAGAGGTTTTCGCATTAAGTCGCAGAGATATTGAGGAGCTTTACCTTGTTGAGTTCTAAGGACAAAGAGGAGTACTCTGTATTGGATGCGAGAGGGAATTGTAAGACAGTGTAGGACGTCGGTCATGTAGGTAGAAATGTCGGAGTAGCGAGGGAGACAAGCATCGAGTCTGGCTGCAGAGTTCATAATAGACTGAAGGGAAGATGTATATATACATGAATATGTCTGCTCCGATATGCCTACCTGCCCAGCGGAGAATTTGACGCAAGGTGTTAACGAGACTCGTTCTCCTGCTTTACGGTTGAGAGTGTCGAGGCATTGGCGAGACATTTTGTGCATGATCTGAAAGAATCAAACCACAACTCAACTATTGAAAAGATCCAACTCTAATCTCCTCTGCCCATACTTTATATATCCTTTAATCTGATCGAATTGTATCTGGTATAATCCAACAGGCACTAACTCGCCTCATCCCTCGACCTTATCCCCGGTCTAATCTAATCTATTCAAATGACTATTTGGTGCTGCTGTCTAACAGAATGACGTTTTAAAGCTACTCATGAGGCAGCCATAGGCATGAAGTGTAACTTGCAACTTCATTTTCTTAGTCTCAGAATACCAGGGCAGGTGGAGAGTCCTCTTCCTCACAATCTCATCTTCCCACCGACAATGTATTATGGTCAGTGTATTCATCATAACTGAATTGGCTTGGGGCAGAAGTGGACCATAGAAATATTGGCTTGAGGAACAGGTGGACCAGGAATCCATAATTTAATTTCTATCACAGCATAAATTTGAACTTCTGCCCTCTTCCTTGACAGGCCAATCTCTATACTATCGTCCGCTGAATGTCAATCCTATGAAACAGAACTGTGTGGCTACAGACGAGAGAACCTTGCATTGAGATGAAGCAACAAAGGGAAGCCAATGAAGGTGGTTACAACGAAAGCACAGATGTGAGAAGAACGAGGAAGTCCAGCAATCAGTCTGGATGCAGCATTTAGAACAGATTGAAGAAGAGATAGAAAAACTATTGGAATAACAACCAAGAACCTGTACATCGTAAGCGCAGAGGTAACGACCAGCTGACGAGTGTTTTGTGAACATGACAACTGGTAAACAGTCAAAAAGTAAATAGCAAATACTTTCGTTCAAAAGGAGGATTGAGCAGTTATGGGTACAAAAACGAAGGGAGTAGTGGGTGGATTATGTTGGGATAGTAGAAGAAATTAAACGAATACAATTGTTCCAGCACTTGTCTTAGACTCCTAGATGCTTACATATCCCAGTGAGAAATACTTGGCTGGAATCCATGATTCGGGATAGATGTTCTCAAGGAACCATTCAAAGCTGTGGCATTTCAGCGATTTCTTTAGAGCCAGACGTTCGGAGATGTCACCGAGTTCGATTTTTTCCATTGCTGAAAACAAAGAGCGCAAAAGTCGAGGATAAAAAAAACAGACAAAATTAAAATGCTAAAAAGTTTCTGAAACAATATCAACAACAATCAACATCAACAGTTTGTTTCATAGTCTACATGGAAAATGTCTTCCTTGACATGCAAATAATAATGATAATGAAAATAATATAATTTAATTACATTTAAGGGTACTTTCGCTGCTCAGGAGACTGACGAGTAGGGTAATTCAGGACGACATCGCAAATAATTAATTTTGAAGACCCTGAGAGATCATGAACACCTTGAGGCATAAAAATATAAAATAATAATAATAACAATAATAAAAATAATGATAAAAATTAGACAAACCACAATAGAAATAATGTTAGACAGTAATGTTTAGTTAAGTTAAATACGGAGCAAGAACCGGTATGTGACTTTTTGGTGCAGGACGTTTTGGCGCAGATACAATTATTATATAATGTGTTATTCTGTATTTGGTTTTCATCATTGTCTGATATGTCTGTCGCTGGACAATGTGGCATAAATTCATTATAGCATATTTAATTAAACAAAGTTTTTATCAGAAAAATAGCGCACTTAATAATTAATTACTAATATTTCCAATTGCAATGTACTTAAGAAAAACGCCTAAGCTGCCCCAAGGAGCATTATTATTTTCATCAATCCAGCATCTATTTAAGCATGATTCTCTTCATCTAAACAGCTTCCATTTAAGCATAATTATGGATAACTCAAGAGAACCATTCGATCTTTCTGGACCGTCTGACTTGTAATCAAACGTCCCAGCAGTCGCCCTTTAAGGCCCTCTCTTCCTGATGGAAATTAACATAGCTTAGCCAACCAAGACACTTCAAAACTTCTCCCAAGCTAATTAAAATCCCGAGTGATCTGATGGAATACAAATAATAATATTAATGAAAGAAATGTCCTCTATCAGATACTGAGGACTGTTCTCCTCAGCCTGTCCTGAGCTGGGAGCACCTCTGAATAGAGATCTTAAAAGAAGTGGTTCTATATAAATTTTGACTGAATGATTGTAAAATGCACCTGGGTTCATTCTGTAGACAAACTCCTTGTGTTTATCCATCCACACTTCCGCTGTTCTGCGAGTGTTGTGGTTGATGATTCGTTCAACACCGCCAGGCCAGCTGTAAGGGGAAACTTTCCGGAATACGTGTCCCACGTGGGAACACGTGACGATCAGAATCTGACCACCACACATCCACACCTGTGGTCAAATGACAAAGGCACAATTTAAGAAATTGAATGCATAATTTTCAATAAATCAAGATGTTGAAAAAACAGACTACAGGTCCAAGGGAAGGTCAATGGAAATTAAAAAGGTGACTAGAATGAAATTGAAATAGAAGTAGTTAGTCAACAGTGTGTATAAAAGTAAGTACGAACTAACTGTTTATGTGTAGAAACCATTGATGTTTAAGGCATCGACTGACGTATCTAGACATTGCAAAATACATTATTGAAACCCTTAAACGCTTCTTAGAACCAGGACTTTGGAACAAAAGTGCAAAATCATTCCCCATTGTATTATCACTAATAAAGCAATAAATAAACAGTAATAATTTAGTTGATCTCAGGAAGGTAAGCCAACAGATGAGTAAGCACTTACCCTGAACGACATCTCGATGTTTTCTCCTCCCCAGATGTCCATTCCCGAATCGTAGGATCCGATCTCATAGAAGTAGGATCGATCGATCGACAACAGACCACCAGCCATTGCAGGCGTCCTAATAGTGAAACACAATCAGTCAGTTCAAAGTCAGACAGACAAATAACATCTTTAATAATATTTCAAAATAGTTAACTGTCTCAAGTGACTGGTTGTGAAATATTGTAAAATATGTTATACGTTCGATTGTCTGCCTTTTCCATCACTGGAAAACAGAGTAAGCTACCGAAAAGATTCCCTGTTTCACTAATCATATTACCACATGGGTAAACCATCAGATCCCTCAGGATTTTTTATTCGCTTGGGAGAAGTGCTAAATGTCTGGGTTAATGAAGTCTTGATCATATTACCTCATGGGTAAACTGCGGTCTCCACCCCTTCGTTCAAGCTCGCGGTTAGCCGCTCCATACCATCGGAAGTTGAGTCTCCAGTTGAAACCGCCCCAAGTCAGGTCCGACCCAGTGATGTACTCAAATGTGTCGTCACTGATCACGTCGATGATTGGACAGACCACCGACGTCCTACAAGCAATGAAGCTCACGATTGGTCAGAAAATCAAACTACAAGTAACACAGCTCTCGATTGGACAGACTGACAGCAAAGAGAACAAGTTATTCAGCACATGAATAGTCAGAATCACCCATCATCTAATAGTAATGTAGCAAAACTGGCGGCTATGTCGCAGTCGTCCACATCCTCTTCCTCGTTGTTGTCCTCACCTTCCTCGTTGTCGTCATCCTCGTCCTTGCAACGCTGTTGCATCGCCCGCAGCGTTGTTGCACCTCTGCATCGCCTGTGCCACGCTTTGGCTCCACCTTCTGCAGTGCTGCATGGCCTGTGCATCGGCTCCCCTCTGTTGCCGCACGCATCCTATAAAAAGGGGGCGGCTCTTCAACGGTTGCTACGGTACAGAGGGAAACAAACAGAGGTGGATTCCGTGTAGCTCATTCGGGTTGTTGTGGATTTCCTGCTTGAGAGGAAAAGTATTTTCGATGCGAAGTGACCTCTTCGACAATACGGTCCTTCGACGGTCGAATCAGAATACGGTACGCACGGATTAGTCGTCGGTGGTGAGCACCGAGGCAGTTGATATACGGTGTGAATGCTCTGCAGGACTTAACTGACTCTGATATCACACACTGGATTATGTTGCGCTTATATGAAATTATTCGTGTTGAAATTATATCAGTTCGAGACCAAGGATAGGTTTCTCTTTCATTTTCTCTTACGTTTAATAAAGGGTCTTTGTTGAGCATGCTCTCTCCTGCTGACCCCAGAGCCTTACTCGCTGGCTATACCTTCCACTCAGGGTGGGGCATCCTGGTATCTGACTCATCCTGCCAGTCGCCAGGTATAAGCAGAGGGAAACGCTACTAGATAGGCATATATATATATATATATATATATATACACGCCAACACACATATATATTTACCGGCGAATGCGACAGGAACACAGTTTAGGATTTGTCAGATTTCCCAAAGGAAAGACTAATATCTACAGCTGCATAAATATATTAGGTGTTCCATATCGGAACAATTATCTTTTACTTAAGCCTTTATATAAAGGAATCTGTTCTGAAACAGACCCTATTCCATAACAGAAGATGTTCCATAATGGAATATTTAGTTAGTAACAAGATCTGTTCTATAACAGAACCAGTTGAACATTAACGCACAGAAGAACCTGGTCTGACTGTAGCCAATGCAGCACAGACCTGTTTTTGTGGATTTCGAAGAGCAGTGGCTCGAGCCATCCTTCTGTGCATTCACAGTGAGCATCAAGAAATGTTATCACTTTACCCTTTGCCTGACTCGCACCTTCACAAAAACAATCAAATGATAAACAATTGTAGTTGTATTTGGAACTTATAACTTCCATAATACTTATCATTTTTATGCGCCATAGTAAACGGGATCCCTTACATTGTCATGGATGATGTCATTTGGCTGATAACGACAGGTTCTACTATAGAACCGGTTCTGCCATAGAACAGGTTCTGCTATAGAACAGGTTCTGTTATAGAAGAGTTTCTATTGTAGAACAAAACCTGTTATGGAACAAATTCCATCATGGAACAGATTCCAAAATGGAATAGATTTTAATAGAACAGGCTTTGTAATAAAACAGATAGCATTGTTCAGATTCTGAGAACATCAGACAAAGGAGGGGAAGAAGAAATCGTGGCCACACTAGTAACTGATCTGATCAAACATTACTTTTATGACTGCAGCCACATTATGTTTTCTGCTCAGGACTTCCAGACGTCAAAGCATTCAATTGATCAGATAATCTTTCTAGATAACTTTCAAAATAACCAAGATAACTTTTATCTGTGAATTGCTCATCAATAAACACCTTCTCCTAATCAGCACTGACACCATTTACACACAACACTGAGTGTCTAGATATATAGTTGCTCATCACACTAAGTGCATAGACACTTACTTACCTACTTTAAGGGTATTAAAGTGGAAACAGACCTCGTAACCTTGCTCTGATGAGCCCTGTTCTGCCCCCCATTCGTACAACGTATGTTGAAATTGGAAGCGTTGACACGTAATCGTCCAACTTTTTACCTAAAAAGTCTACAAGAGTCAAATGAAATATCATCAATGGCACAACTTCAACAGCAGAAAAGTTCAGAGGATGGAAAAAAAATGGAGAGAGAACGGAGTGGGAGCAGGGTGGATGAAGAGAGGAAGAATGGGAAAAAACTGATTAATAAAGATGGATGAATAGGAGAGAAAGATTGGAGAGTAAGATGGAAGGCGAGAAATAGTTACGGATGGATGAGAGAAAAGTAAGTAAGTAAGTAATTAAGTAAGTATATTCTTTAATACTCCACTTGCAAACGCGTAATGGGGTATACAACTAGAAGTAATAATAACAGTACGGAGTGAAAGAGAGACAGACAGAGGAACTAAGAGAGGATGATGGTACAACAGACAAATGGCCAGTAAAAGGAAAGGATGGGAAGACAGACAGAGGGAGACAGACAGAGGGAGACAGACAGACACACACAAGTGAGACACAGAGACAGACAAGAGAACCGTGAGAAGTCCTGACAGTCCACCTTTCTCGCTGGCATCGTCGACGAGGATGATCTCCTTGACGAGATGTTTTGGCGACCGTGTGATGATGCTCCAGATGGTCCGGAGGAGAGTCGACCAGGCTTCATTGTGAAAGACGATTACGATGGAAGTATCAGGAAGACTGGAAACCGGATACGAATGCTTCTTACATCTGAAACCATCGTCAAACGAGTGACGTTACAATTAATAATACAATACAACTGTATTTGATACACTACAACTATCATTGATACAATACTATAGCTTCACTCCGTTCTCAACTGCACCGCCAGAGTCATCGCTGACTTAATGGTTCCATGTACCCGTACATCGATGTGGGTGCACTGTGCCAACTAATGCATTGGACCATCATACTGGAATACTCTTCCATTACAAATTCTCAACATTGCACTGAGTGCAGCTCAGGAAACATTTTCTAAGGTACTTATATAGCATTTGTTTAGAAGATCTGTTGGGTAGCTACGTTTAGCGCCTTCATGAGGTTCTTATAAGGCGCTATATAAATGGTCAAATACATATACACATACATTCATACATACATATATACATACATACATACATACATACATATATACATATGTACGTACATACATATATATATACATACATACATATACACATACATACATACATACATATATACATACATACATATATACAATGCAACTGTGATTGATACAATACAGCTATGTATAATACAAACCCCAGAGCCTAAGTTCAGAAGCACACAAATGTCTGTATTATAGAAAATCGAAGGCAATGATAACCTGTACGCAACAGACACTCAACGTCTTACACAGCAGTCGTCTGAGAGGAAGATCGAACCCTACTTAGCACATTACAAGATGAAGCCATCATCAAACGAGTAATAATGAGACAGACAGAGACAAACGAGTAACCGTCTCTCACAAATCGGCTACAGTGCCACATGTCAACAACTCTACACTACACAATAGAGCTGTAGAAATCGGCAATAATTGGTATCGGCATAATCGACAAAAAATGATATCTGTATAGCTCTACTACACAATTACAATATGATCACACTATGAGATCACGGTAACACTATTGTGATTACAAGACCACTAAATTACAGGTTCAAAAGATTTCGATTATGAAAGTGCTAAATAACGAGATTATGATTACCCATCCATCCTGTAGTCTGGTAAAGATCGATTGAGCGACACGAGTTCACTGGCCAACAGGTTGAACTGGTTGATCTCGAAGAGCTTCTTCATCTCGCCCTGTTTTTCCGGTGGAATAATCACCGCCTTTCCACCATCTCCAGGCCACTGTTTCCCAGAGGGCTGTGATGTCCCTGAAATCAAGTTTAACACTGGTATAATTGTAAGTCCTTTGTATGACCAGAGAAACAGATATGATATGCTCACATCACTAAGGCACTCAACTAAACATACTAAGAGAGATTGTGAAATCAATGCAGCTCATCATTGAAGTGTTGGGTACCTGAAATAATTCATACCAAATGATTCCATTGGTTTAAAATACTAGTCGAGAGAAATGACCTTCATAATAATGGCTTGTTTTTGACCTGATTATTATTGCTTTGACCTTATTATTGCTTAGTGTTGACCTAATAATGGCCAGGTTTAAATTTAATCATTGCTTGGTTATGACCTGATTTTGGCTATTTTATTCTAATAATTGTTAGACTGATCTGATTATGGCCTGTGGTTGACCATCATTATGGCTTGGTTTAGGTCTGATTCTGGTTTGGTTATGATTATGCCTGTTATTTAACCTAATAATTGCTTGATTCTGATCTCTAATAATGGCTTAGTAGTGATCTGATTGTGGCTAGGCCTTAACCTAATTATTGCTTGGTCTTGACCTGATTATGATTTCTCCTCCCTACCTCATTCCTCACCTCCTTCCTCTCATCCTCCACTCCTTCTTCTCAGTCCCATTCTTCTTGGTGAATAGTTACTCACCCATTGGTATATGTTGAAACCCGTCTTTCTCCCTCCCTAACCCATGCCTTGGGACGGGGGTCTCGGCACGTGCCACTCGCCCTGCGGAATTGTTTTTTTCTACTTTATTCTCACAATCCTCGCTCTTAACGACTGTTCCGCAGTCCGTGAAGTACATGAGTAGAAAAACGTCGATCATAAACCAGACGAGAGATGTCGCGATCACGATCTTGCAGATCTGAAATCGGCGCCGGTTGATCACGCCTGCCTGCGGAGTAAGGTACATCTTGTTGTGGTCAGGCATCCAGGAGAAGCTACACAGGCCACTGGGACATCATCCAGAGATGTGGAATGCCAAACTAAAATATGAAAAAACTTAAAATCAATCAAGTGCTGGAGTTTTTTTGTATTTTCTGAACAGCAGCAGAATTTCTGTTAACAGATACAAATAATAGTACACTACTCTAACACAACTGTAAATTGAAATTGCCCTTCTTGTAATTAGTTCAGTAGTGTACACACGCCTCAACAGCACAGCTATATTGCGAAGTAATTGTGCGTGAAGGTCTTGCTCAATGTCTCTGCACAGTAACCTTTTGGACGAGGATCGAACTCGCACTCACAGCGTTAAAGGACGACCGCCTTAACCAATCAGCAACCGCATCATAGCGCTAAATAATACCAAGTGAGGAACTTGCTAAGTTCACCACGCAAGAACCGGCTCAAAGAACGCTCGAACTCGTACCCTCGATCCGCGTCACAAGACGAAGTCGCATTTACCCAACGTTTAAAAAGCAGCTACCATGACTATAAAAACGACTTAATGCAATGATGTCGACGACAACGATGATGATGGTAACAACGATGTTGACAACGATGTTAACTTTAGTGCATTGCAAAATATTTGGAGTCTAATCGTATCGAGTCGCGAGGGATGACGCAACTCACATCACAGACCACAACCAAGAACGAAAAGTAGGCTACAGATTTCAGATCTTATTTCTGATTTTAGTTCACAGAACAGTTTCTAAATCCGTGTACGATACGACAACTGCAAAAAAATCGCCCATATGCCAACCGCGGATGCCAACGACATCGACAGCAAGAACTGATGACATCATGATTATATGTGCTTGGCTCGTTGCAAAGTTATGCGCCGATTTTTGGAACCGTTCTATATATATATATATATATATATATATATATATATATATATATATATATATATATATATATATATATAGTTTTTTTGTACTAGTCCACTTCTCTCAGGTTTCTCTGTTTTCCGTGTGAGATTTCGTTATCACGATCAAATGCACGAATCAAACGAGTAGCGGCAGATTAGAACAGCCTATGTTTTTGCTTGAAGACAACTTTAAGTATAGGGCCTATTGAATGTTTGCATTTCTGTCTATTCAGTGGATGCAGTGAGCCCTTAGTTAAGACACTTGTTAAGTTTAACTTCTATCTATTTTTAGTAACCTGATAATGTGAATGTTATTAATATTGGTACCCATTGCCAGTTTATAAATTCTACATAGAGGCCCCGGCTAGGCCTAGGCCTGGTTAGCGGTGTCTATACGGTCTCGAGTATTCAGTAATTATATATTAACTTGTTGTTTGTAATTTTCTCATATTTTTTGGTTACGAAATAAAATTGAATTGAATTGAATGTAACATTCAGCGAGAATAGCTTATGCTAGCTATGCCCTCCATTTCTTTTCTACCTGGAGATAGCCCGCAAATCCATAAATTATTATTGTGCGTGAAGGACTTTGAATCCATGTCAGTACCTACCTGCCCTCTAATCCTCTACGCTTGCAACCGTTGGCCAGCGTTTTATGAGATACTTTGTCAAAGATGAATGGCAGGACTAGGCCTATATTGGCTGCAGGACTTTCTTCAGCCCGTCACTGCATGTTGGGATGATATAATTATTATTATGCCTTGTAGCGTTCAAGCATAGCTCCCCAGACCCAGGGTTGAGGTCTAGCGAATTTTGTGGTCAATTAATTCATGTTAAGCCAATGAATTCAATGCAGTTGGCGCAATAAAGCCAACTTTGCGTAGGCCTATGAGCAGATCTCGACGCATCACGTAGCTTGGAAATTAAAGTAGACGGTCGATCAGAACAACAATAAGTGTATCCTTCGCCAACGGCCCCTTTGGTAGGCATGTATACGTAGCCAGTCAAGGACAATTACAAGTTTATCGTATCTTCGCATAGTATCTTTAGATTTATATACCGCCTCGCGCAGAATAGCTATTCACTATTCAGAGGCGCTGTCAGCTCGGAAACCCCAAGAAAAAGGAAACGCCTTTAAAGAGTGATGCCGGTGGAGATCTCGAGAAGCCAGTCATTTGTTAAGCCCTCGGTGATAGAGGGTATAGTCATTCCAGGTAGATGGACCCACAGCAGCAAACGCCCAGTGTTTGACCGACGCAATCTCAGTCCTAACAACAAAACCACTTCTATTGTAAACCTACAAGAACATGGCATCGTAATAGAAGATCTGCAGCCATGGTCGGAAATAGCCGACCTCGGGGGACCCTGAGTCTCATTCTACTACAATGGGGCTGACAAATCCGTTGATCAATCTATAGGCTACTGTAGGCCTAGTGTATTATAATGGTAATCTTCGAAAATTTATTGACGCCAATAAAACCACATCGTTGAGGCTAGAAGAATCACCGGGGCTATACTAGGCCTAAATCATGTCTGAACTAGCCAAACTTCTCGACGTCTCGTCGAATTCGTTACGGTGCCAAGGTCAAAATACGATCGAGAAGTCAAACCGAAGCTACGGCATGGCGCTACGTACGGTGGCAGTGTGTGATGGCGGTGGTACATTACAGCATAGGATACCTTTGCAATCAAATGATTTCATTGTACTGTAATGGAGTTTTCAACGAGTCTATGTAACAGGGTTTCAACATAAAGTTTAATTAGTTTCTACTTCTGTTATTAATATGGAAGGGATATGAAGCCCACCGAACTGGGTCATCGACCTAGATTATGTATATCACTACATCCGGGACTTTAGCAGGGTACATTGAGTTATTGTTTTAACGAAATTAAACAACTTAGTCTATAAAATTTGGAATATAAATAAACTGCATTTAAGGAAGATTTAGAGTTGCATAAATTTAGATGAACTTTTCGGCGATTATTATTATGTTCAAAGTTATCCTGCCGAGTTCCCGGATGTCACTTTTTCATTACATAACCGACCAGCAGTCGATAACATAGATCGTCCGCAATATAACAAAGGTTGATCAATGATTAGCTAAGGCGCTGCGGCTTCATATCCCTTCATAAAAAATATAGACTCTATTAGTCTAGACGTCTAGATGCCTATTATTAAGAAGGCTATGGTCCAGGTGTTGGCTATGCTTGTTAGAGCCATGTGAGGCCATGCTATGTTAAGAAGTGAATTGGACATTGTTATTCTACTGTGTGTTAAGTTATGCTGTTCAATGTTTTGAGGTGCTTCCTTATTCTGAGAGCGGGTTACTACAGCCGATGATGAAAATGATGATGACGATGATGATTTTTATTATGACCATCATCATTGACATCGTTAATGTTATTTTCATAAATTGCTCATACTGTTATTATCATAAGCATTGTTATTATTAATGTTAGTGATATTGCTAGTGTTATTGGTATTTTGTTGTCATTGTTATTGTTGCTGCTGTTGTTGCTGTTATTGCTATTGTGATTGTTATTGTTATAAATAGTGTTACTATTGGGCCTATTATTATAATTATTATTTTTTCCCCGAGGTACATATGATCCCTCGGGAATCACAAAACTAGGGGGCATTATTTTGGAATGGCTAGTCTTCGCAGATGGTTTTCACAGATTATTATTATTATTATTATTATTATTATTATTATTATTATTATTATTATTATTATTGTTATTATTTCTTTCTTTCTTTCTTGCATCCCTCAGGGACTAGAACATTATTTAAGAATAATAATTATAAAAACGCATTATTATTAATATCAATGTTGTTGTTGTCATCACTATCATTATGTTTTTGATTATCATCATCATTATCATTATTATTACTCTTATTACTATTATTATCGCCATCATCGCTGTTACCGCTACTGCTAGGCCTACGACTACTAGTATTACGACCACAACGGCACAACGGGCCGCATATAATTATCATCATAGCCACCATTGACGAATGATTATTATCATAGCGCAATCCAATGCTGCCATCGCAGTCTTTCCTTGATGGAGTAAGGGGCCCACTCCGCTAGACCCCCTCCTGGGAGTCCGTCGAAGTCAATCCATCAACATGATCCCATCTCACGGGATGTCCCACCGCGAGGCAGTCGGGGCAGGCAGCGGTGACTGCCCCTGCCGAAGAGGGACCGAACAGCAGGCCCCCTTTGAATAGCTCAACGCCGTCGTTCACTGTGTTGTCCTTCAAGACGAACAGGTCCTGGTCGGCCAGGCATCGGTCGAGAGACGCTCGGTCAATGGCCGACCGAGATGGGGATGAGGGCCAGAGGCACCCGCCCGTCCGAGCGCCGATGAGGGACGGCTGACGGTAGAGAGGGCGAAGGCGTTGCTGCAGGGGGTCGATGGTGGTGTCGTTATCGGTGGGTAGGGTCGGTCGGTCGGAAGGGGAAGGAGGGTCGCGACGGGTGAAGAGGTCGAGAAGATGGCGGCGGTGATCGGAGGAACGACTCAGTCCCTGAACGTTCATCCTGAAACAAATAGAACAGATTTATGCAGGAGCTGTGTAGTTCAACTGGAACGCCATACCTGCGAGTTTATAATTTTATGCCAAATTGTGAGAATGTTTAGGTATACTTACATTTTATATAAAGCCCGTTAAAACTCCCTAAGGCGATTCAGACATATATATATATATATATGATTGCATATGTATATATACACACGCATATATATATATATATACATGTCAAATTTCCACCAATTTTAATAACTTTACCGCTCCAGAATAGCCAGCGTCGACGAACTCAAAACGCGTCTGATTGACGAATGGGCGCTCTTTCACCAGTCGATCGTTGATGCTGCTATCGACCAGTGGCGTCGCCGTCTAAGCGCTTGTGTCCGTGTAAGGGGCACATTTCAAGCACCAATTTTAACACTCTTAATTAAGCAGATCTGCCGTAACAATTAAAAACTCTGCTAAGTAAATCATATTTTACTTCACTGCGTGCTAATTCAGTCGTCAGGTAGTTTGTTGCAGATAATAAATTTTAAGCGTTAGGCCCTATATCAAAATTGTCACATCTGTGTTTGACAATATTGTAGTGCGCTGATATGAGTCAGGTGAAGTTGAAAATTTATATATATAGCATAAAATTTCAGCTACAATGCCATCTACCTACCAAAAGTTATAAAAATTGGTGAAAATTTGACGAAGTTCTGACAAAAGCAATTTCGCTTGGTTTATTTTGAGACACGGTGGTATATTCCTATAAACTTAGACTGATCAATTGATGCGTGTGCATTTTGAATTTACGCAAGAAGGAACACGTTACTTACTTACTAACTCGCCCAATTACTTACTGACATAGCCAATTAATTCTAATTAACGTGCCATATACTGACTTCTTGAAGACGTAGAGTCCAGTGATGAGAACACAGAGACTGATTGTCGCCGACACAATCACGACAATCAACGCAACCAACACTGAAAGAATTGTGATGCGCAGTTTGGTTCACAGTGGTAATCGCATTAATTCGTCAATTAATTAATTAACCAATTCATTCATTCATTCATTTCATCGCGGAAACGGTAATAACTTAAACCGCTGTTTCAACGAACAATCAATTGGGCTAAACAAGGTCAGCGCCGTTAAATTGAAATCGTCGAATATTAGACAATTGCCTTTCAAAATGTAAATTCATTCATTAATGTTAACATTTATATAGCACCCTTCAAACAGTTAACTCTGAGGTGCTTCCAGCCCAACCGCGCCGACACAAATCAGTCTTAGGCAACTCGCTAAAACAAAGGCGAATTACTAATTGGCAGCAGCACAGTTAAGTAATCTGTATTTAAAGAGATTTAAACAGAACCGTATAACGAATAGGTACCTTTGCGCATATCTATAATAATATCATTGCTTCTTGGAATTGGGGATGGGAACAAGATTCACACTTAATCATTAGTATACGGACAGACCGTAGCGGTACGTTAACTACGTTAATCGCATCTTTGTATTTATAAAGCGAATGACATCATTAAAAGAGGTGTGTAATCATTTTGAACACTTGTCCCATGGTGGCAGTTGCAGATTGACGACGCTGCGTGATAACAAAGATCATTAGTCTTGCCACCCTCCTCCATTCAGGCTTCGGACTGGCACTGTCTGATTGCAAAGAGTCTAGGATCAGTTTTAATCCTGCATTGTACAAGTATGTATCTTTAAATTTATATAGCAAATGACGCCCATAAAAGAGGTGTGCAATTGACTGAACACTTATAGCAGGGCTATTCAATAAGCGGCCCGCGGGCCAAATCTGGCCCGCGAAGGCCTAACAACTGGCCCGCGGAC
>OY365806.1:69948873-70029638 GCA_959347315.1 Bimastos eiseni | reverse complement strand
CCCCAAACCCCTTCCCCAAACCCCCTCCCCAAACCCCCTCCCCAAACCCCTTCCCCAAACCCCCTCCCCAAACCCCCTCCCCAAACCCCCTCCCCAAACCCCTTCCCCAAACCCCCTTCCCAAACCCCCTCCCCAAACCCCCTCCCCAAACCCCCTCCCCAAACCCCTTCCCCAAACCCCCTCCCCAAACCCCCTCCCCAAACCCCTCCTTGAGCCTCTGGCCTGCCACCATCTCCAGATTTCTCTAGTTTGGCCCTTGACAAAATCTAATTGAATAGCCCTGACTTATAGTAACGTGTTGTATCATTAGATTTATATATAGCGTATCCCACAGTGAATGACTATTCAATGCAGAGTCGCTCTCACCAGGACAGTCCCGAGGGAAACGCCTTTAAAGGACGAGAAACCGATGAAAAGATAAAAATAATAATTGAGCAAAACCTCTGCAATTTGAAATAAAACTTCATAATATCATTTTGTTACATTCTATAACCTATGAGTAAGAGGTAGAAGATTAATTGCGATCATTGTGTCTTACAAATTTTATTTTATTTTGAAATTTATTTTAGCGTCATTTCTTTCGACAATACAGATGTGATCGGACACCGTTTTTCTATGCAAGTCAGTGTCGAAGATTTTATATTTTTAACGGCATTGTATGATTGGCAATATACTCATCCTGATCATCAGTAAAATTCAAGTTTTCATATAATCATTTTAGGTATTCATTGCTTAATGGGAATTAGGATTAATTTGCTTGGCTGACTATACTTCACAGAGCGAAATCTTCGTTTCTTCTTCAGCAGGTCGTTGATAATCAATATTTATCACTTCCTGTGTTGTTTGGGTAATTTCACGGTGAACATGTAGGAGAGTCAGTCCATTCTACCTAGCTTCGATTATCGATTTCCTGAGATATGTTTTCAAACGGCGAAGTGTCAAGAAAGAGCGCTCACTGGTACAACTGGAAACAGGCAATGTAGGGTCTAATGTTGACAAGATCTGAAGCAACTTTGACTGCTAAATGTCACAATTGCATTGCATCCAGAGCATTTATGTGCAGACTACCATCATCTGTACGCGAAAGACGACGGTACCACAGCCTTCGTTTTGCCACAAATGCATTAAAATTACCATCGCAATCATCAGTTTAAAATTCCACAAGATTAAGCAAAATCTTTCAATTGTTAGTTTGAAAATGAATGAAACTTCGTAGGCCTATCTGTATCGTAATCGTAATCTCAACATTTCTACAATGCCCACAAAGCGAAGTCGCGAGAACCAGCTTATTCACAGGCGCACTGTACTACATTGTACCTCGCAGCGTTGCACTTCCTTTGCCATATCAGCTCCAAAAACAATGCTTCCACTAAGTCAAATTTTTCTTTTGCAGTACTTTTCAGAGTCGAATGCTATAATTGAAGACTTCATCTACACAGTGTTGGGCTGCAGGCTTAATGCTACGCTGAAATCTGCCTGTTGCATAGATCTATCATAGGGTCAATATAGGAGCTATAGCAATGGATTTGACCGTTAGCCTGACCTGACCTATGACACGCCCATTACCTGAGTTCATCTTGAATATGCTTCCAGGAGGTATCAGAAGAGTGGAAGAATGTGACGCCACTGAAACAATGTCATCAGGTAAGACAATGAAATGCTATAATTGAATGTATGAAGGAATGAATAAATGAATGAGTTGGGTTAGATAATAAATGAACGAATCGGTGAATTAATGAATGAATCAGTAAATGAACGCATGAATACATGAATGAATTAATTAATGAACGAATGAATGAATGAATGAATGAATGATTGATTGGACAAATGAATCAATGTATTAATCGATGAACGAATGAATGAATGACTGAAAGAATTAATTAATTAATTAATTAATCAATGAATGACTGAATGAACAAATGAATTGCTAAATGAATTCATGTACGAAGGAATGGATTGATATGCAACCTAGCACAGTCATTTTCTGACTGACTAACTGACTGAATGATTGACTGACTGAATGACTGACTGACTGACTGACTGACTGACTGACTGACTGACTGACTGACTGATTGACTGATTGACTGACCTTCCATCGCTCATCTACAATCACTGATGACAATTCACCTGGCACTGAGCAGTTGTCATGGTGACCGATCCATTCGCGTCCGCGGCAGAACAGTTGCGATGACGTCGTGCCATGGCGACAGCCGACCTCTGCCGTCGATCGATCGCTCGAGTATCGAACCCAAACGTTTGGACCAGACTCCAGGTCAGGACAACCAATCACTAGGAAAAGAAACCACAGGAGTAATGTACTTATATAGTGTAATTATTGTAAGCCAACTGAAGTCGCAGGATGTTGCTGAGGGACTTGCTCAAGGTATTATGTCATAACGAATGGGTTTCGAACCCGCACACTTTGCGCTACAAGAAGAACACACATGCGTGTCTAGGGCTTCAACAGTGCCTCTGAGCGTGTGCAGGGCGTTCTGTGGGAAGTGGTATATAAAGTTCTAGTTATAGGCATGATGTGCCTGTGTATTGCATGTTATTAAATAATAATAATAATAGTAATAATAATAATAGTAATAATAATAATAGTAATAATAATAATAGTAATAATAATAATAGTAATAATAACAATAATAATAATAATCATAATATTATTATTATTATTATTACTATTATTATTATATCATTATCAATATTATTACTATTATTATTATAATTGTAAAGTGTGACGTTGTTCCATTATATTAGGCTCGTCTACAATTCATTAGTCTTTTTGCGCTAGTAGTAGTGTAACCGTGATTATTCTGTACATTACATTACAATAGATAGCCTCGAACAATTTATATATATAGATCATTATTATACATTAGGTTTAGCTGAACATTCACTAATTCTGACAGTATAGGTTCTGTCAGTCACTCGTGTAGGCTCTAGCAGTTGCAGTCAGCCCTCATTGCTAGAGTGGTCAATAGTTGATCCTTGAGTGGTCAGTAACTAGCCAATCAAAGTAGTCTGATCTAGGATAGGCCAGTTTCCTCTTTGGCTGAGGAAAGTCTCTTATAAGCTACAGCACTGTTAAGAACTTTGCAGTCTGACTTCCGAAATTATCAGGTATCTAGTGCGACAGAACTGTCTATTATAATATATATAATTTATCAATAACTTAGCTTCATGTTCAACCTCTAGCATCTCATATCATTATCACCTTGAGAGTATTTGTATCATTCTGTATTTAGACAACCATATTTATGTTATACTTTATCTATTCCTTGTTTAATAAAGATAGTTTGTATCTGAACTGTCTCTTCATGTGTAGCTAGATGCCCCTAACATAATCTAACTTATTAAGTATCTAACATAATAGCAGATCTAGTTTTAAGTAGAACCCTTTAGCGTTCTTACAGTAGTATTAAAAGTTTGGTGACTCAGTATGAAACTGCCGAAGAAACAGCAAACTGATGTATTTTTGAATGAGACAAGTATATATAGAAATTTCGCAAACTGTTATATAGGTGTCAAACTAGATCGGAATTTAATGGGTACTTTCCAGTGTTAATGACAATGTAGGCAATATTTGTCTTCAATCGCCTTAGCGCAATTGATACTTAACGTTAATAGATGAAAAACAAGCTATTGTCAATTATGAGCTGTGTCTTTCACTTAAAATCAGTCCGCGTGCATTATGAACTTAGGGCGACCGCAATTCTATCTGTGTGGATATTCTTCAGAATAATTATTTCACGCATATGCACGTTATACATTTTTAGTCTTGCTTACGGCAGTTGTTGCAAAATGTTGCTTTATTTGTATTACATTTGTCAAAGTCATTGCTAACTGTATTTAAATGTCATTAGACAAAGAACATTTATGTCTCTGTTAGGCTCTGTTTCAACGTTGCCTTTCGAATGCTATAATTCATCGATTTTTGTTGAGTGCAAATATCCTTGATTTTGTAGTCAAATGCCTTGGATACAATGAAACATCATTAAACATCGAAATTAATTCGTTATTGAGCCCTACACTATGCAAGGTCGATGTGGACATCGGTAGTCGTGGCAACGATAACGTAGTAGATGGATGCTACCAATAATTATATCGACGCTTGAAACACCTTTAAATAGGTGGCAACCGATGATATATTAAATTGTACAATTTCGCTCATTCGCTAGTACATTTATTGTCACCTAACAGTAGGCAAATCGAAATTGATACAATAAATCAATCTAAAATCGATCACTCCTTGTATTCTGGCAGTGCCAGTCCCAAGAATATACAAAGTAGGATGGAAACGCCATTGATCTTTGCAGTCACACAATGTCGTTAACTGCAACAACTATCTAACTCCAATTATATAGACGGACATCTTTAATAATATAACCATCAACGCTGTATAAATATTTGGGTTCTATCGTTCAAACGATGGGAAAAACTCCGCCGCTGTCGGCACTCCGATAGTGCCAGCCCCAAGTCTGGGAAAATGAGGAGGGCGACGCTAATGATCATAGTTATCACACAGGGTCGTTAAACTGCAACAACCACCCATCAAACGGTAAATTAAATTCGCCACTGCTCGCACTCTGGCAGTGCCAGTCCCAAGCCTCAATAAAGGAGGAGGGCGAGGCTGATGATCGTTCTCATTACACAGTGACGTAGAACTCCAGTACTACAAGGACTAACTGTATTATGAATATCGTATAGACCTTTATATCGTTTTAAACCGAAAATAATTTGTAGGACATTTTCGATCAATAGATTGACAGAACGCCTATTGGTACGCAACGCTGCTTTCAACGTAACGAACTTCCCTTGTAATTAACCAACTACAGATTGTGCACACAGGAGACCAGCTTTGATTGCATGCAGTGTCCTTCGTCAAACTAATTCTTCATAAACAATTCTCTATCTTCACGCTACACTCATAATCTGCCACTCTTTATCGTATCGGCATCATGCCGGTTACATCTCCTCAATCAGAGCGCTCATCCAGTTGTCTCAAACTAGTTCAGACTAGAGGTCTGCGGGTAGAGCGTTTTTCCTACCCGACCCGTACCCGCAACCCAAGACCGTTACCCGTACCCGTACCCGACCCGTACTCAAAATTCGTACCCGACCCGTACCCGCGGGTACACCCGCACCCGTGAGGTCATTAGCATGTCTCCTCAAAGTCTTGCTGTTGTCGTAGTAGCAGCAGCAACAACAGAAACAACAACAGCATAGGTGACAGCAGCCATGGGTTAGCGATGGCGGCGGAAGCAGGAGAAGCAGGAGGATGTGGAGGAGGAGAAAGGAAAGAAAGAAGAAGATGTGGAAGAGGAGGAAGAGGATGGAAGCTGAAAAAATGAGGAGAAGTAGGAAAAGAAGGAAAAGGAGGGAAGAGGAGAGGCACCAGACGGGCAGAAGCAGAAAGAAAAGCTGGAGATGAAGATGAAGAGGAGGAGGAAAATGAGCACGAAATGGAGGAGGAAGAAGAGGAAGAGCTCGTCTGATCGCCCGTCTTCCTCGTTTCTCACATATTTCTACTTTCATGACTGAACATCTTCATTGGTTTCCCCTAACTGATAGGATTCAAGTTCAAAATTCTCTTTTTTACATACAAAGCTTTGTTGGGCCAAGCTCTACGCTGTATTTGCGATCTTGTCAGGCAACCTATCTGGGCTACCTCTGCACGTCCTCTCTGCTCTTTAGACCTTCACGATATTCTAGTACCTCAGTCTAGAACTGTCACAGCTCAGCATCGGCCTATGCCTCTGCTGGCCCTTCTCTATGGAACAGCCTTCTTGTTGTGATTCGTGCTATCATCCTATCTGGTAGCACAACAGTTACTGTTTCTGTTTGTTCTCTTAAGACTCTTCTTTTCTCTTAGGGTGCTACGCACTGGGGGCGCCTCTTATTAGGTTGTACTACGAGAGGCGCTTTATAAATCCGTAAATAGTATGGAACGGTGCGCTTCTGGGTGTGCTCAAGACGCTGAGAAGAGTCGCACTTAAGTAGAAGTTAGATTGGTAAAAAATGCCGCCTAAATGAAAGCGGGATCGATGGAAAACAATTCTGATTGGCGATAATAATTATGCTCAAATGGAAACTGCATTGATTAAAATTATCGGACTCAAAACAGAAATTGAATTGATGAAAATAAATATGCTCAAATGGAACCTTGCCCGATGACAAGATTTCTTCAATGGTAGACGCTGGATTGATCAGAGAATGTCGCGTATATCCAATGTGGCTTCAGCACAAATTAGTTGCTTTGGTAGATATTGGATTGATGAACTAGAAAAACGTTTGAATGGAAGCTGAATCGATGAACAGATTTCTAGAAAATGGAACTGGATTGATGGCTGAACGGGTAGTTTTCACAACAGGACCAAATTTCAGAAATTATATAGTTAAATAAAAAGATCATGCACATTTTTTTAAATGTATAGATATACTTTTATGTAACTTCCGAAGAAAACTTAATATTGAGCAATTCTTAAATTTGACAGAGTTGGCTTAAAATTTAATTTTTTAAATATTTAAAAATTACAGCTCCGATACCTTAATTTACATACTGCGCTATTTTATTTAAAAATGCTCAGTTCAAAGCACTGTCACTGTTCATAAGTTACAGAAATTTCTATGGAACTGCTGCAAAGCATGCACTATTGAGTAGTGCTTAAATTGGAAAGATTTGGCCTAAAATTTCGTTTTAGTGTTTTAATATTTTAGTTATAATCTTATAATAGCCTACTGCTCCGCAACTTTAATTTACATACATCTAGAACTCTGTTTTTATCTAAGAGTACCCAGTTCAAGGTACGGTCACTTTCATAATAAGTGATTAATTACTATTAGGTGTGCATAACGATATGATACAGCAACCCCAATTACTCTGACGACAAATTATTTCCTTTGTGCTATGAACATATATGATTTTAACACTAAAAACTGTTTCTGTTGCTTTTATGTATGTCCAATTATTGTTTTTTTCTTCCCTCTTCCCAGCTGTTGGTCAGCTAGCATACGTCCTATCTGAAGTAAAGAATAGAACAGAGTGTACAAGAACAAATTAGAACGTTCTAATTAGAAATAACGAAGCCAGAGAAAGAAATAGATCACGATAGAACGGGATGCGCATGTAAAGGGTGTCCGAACTCCCACCCTTCTCCTACGCCAGCTCAAACACTCACCAATACACCCATCAGTCCCCACTCAATCCGGGTGTTACCTATTACACCCTCACGGCTCACAAAGTACGTGCCGTATCTAGCAGGGCGTGTTTAGTCGTCAAGGGCGGTGGAAATTGGGATCGATTGGAGTGGGAGGGAAGCAGGAGATAGAGTCATAAGAAAAAATACAGGAGAGAGAGAGAGAGAGTGAGACAGAGAGAGAGAGAGAGAGACAGAGAGAGACAGAGAGACAGAGAGACAGAGACAGAGACAGAGACAGAGAGAGACAGAGAGAGACAGAGACAGAGACAGAGACAGAGACAGAGACATAGAGAGACAGAGAGAGACAGAGAGAGAGAGACAGAGAGAGAGACATAGAGAGAGAGACAGACAGACAGACAGACAGAGACAGAGACAGAGACAGAGAGACAGACAGAGAGAGACAGACAGACAGACAGAGACAGACAGAGAGACAGAGACTTAGGGAGAGAGTGAGAAAGACTGAGACTAAGGCAGAAACAGAGATACAGAGAGCCAGGGAGACAGAGAGTGAGAGAGAAGGTAAGAGAGACAAGAATGAGATTGAAGAAACAGAGCCAAAATAGAGAGACAAGAATGAGAGAAAAAGAGAGAAAAAAGAGAGAAAGAGAAGAAATTGAGAGAAGAAAGAGACACAAAAGAAAGGGAGACGAAAGAGAATCTTTTAAAAGAGAGAAATTGATGACGTTAGGGGAGGCGTCAGATAATTCTCAGGCTGACACGCACAGTCTTCGAGTTTGTCGATTAATCATTAATAAAGGAGAGAGACTTGACGGTTGCGATTTGGTGCTGAAAGTCTAGGCCTACCCCAGAATGTCAATGAATTCATATGTGGCCTACATTAGTACATTATGAACTCAACACCGAGCTCAAGTGCATAATAATTGTCTATTAATCGAACAGACAATTTGAACTCGTGTTGTTACATTAATTGGAGAATCCGTCCAATTATATCAGAAGTTCAGGGTCTCACTCAGAGTTATCTGTTGGCAGAAAACTATTGGTCAAACAATGGATAACGAGGAATAAAGGATTTCATGGACTTGTCCAAGATCATGTAGGAACATAAATAGATGGATGGATGAAAGAATGGATGGATTGGTGGATGGATGGATGGATGGATGGAGGGTGGGACAGACAAACAGGCAGACAGACAGACAGACAGACAGACAGACAGACAGATAGATAGATAGATGGATAGATGGATAGATATAAACGGATGATAGAAAGATTGAAGGATAGATAGATAGACAGAAAGAAAGAAAGATGGATAGATTGATAGATGGAGACAAGGACAAATATACATTGATACAGAAACAAAAGAGACAGACGTACAGAAGACAGCGAGAGATACAGAGAGAGACAGAACCAGAGACAGAGACATACATAGACAGATACAGAGACGGAGAGAGAACACCAAGGACGCAGACATAACCACATACACCAGCCCATACCGGAACGACCTCGGCTGGTGAGCCAGAGATAGCGACCAACCACCATCCTCGCATCCATTTCCTCCATCTTCCAGTAAATCATCATTTTACGCCGTCCTATATCATCAAAGCAGTGGACTTGGGAGGACCAGAGCGCACGTGATGGGTGTTCTGCGGAGAGAGACAAGGACATACAGAGGGACAGAGACACAGACAGAGACACAGACAGAGACACAGACAGAGACACAGACAGAGACACAGACAGAGACACAGACAGAGACACAGACAGAGACACAGACAGAGACACACAGGAGGAGCTATTTTGGGGACCTTGATAGTTTATATTTATCTTTCAATATATGCATAAATACAATCTATGCCAGCATACATGTATGCATACATGCGTGTATGTTGGCATGTATGATTGTCAGCCTCTGCTTGTATGTTTGTATGAATGTATGCATGTATATATGTATATAAATATAATGTAGGAATGTATGTACATGTATGTATATATGTATATATGTATATATGTATGCGACAGATTATATTTAATTGTATATAGATGATTTTGTTCGTACTTGTTAAATTTCTTTCTACGTGTCGTGTGTTTTCAGACGTCTGACTAAGGAATATACTTACTTACATACCTACTTTGCATGCAAGTATGCCGAGTATGTTATCCCGCATCATTCTACGAGAAGAGGCGAAGGAAGGCGAGAACTGATCGTTTATATAAATGTCATCCAGATCTGGCAGAGGATTTTCTCGGACGCCTCTGGTCGTAAAAAAGAGATTCCTCGCTGCTATTCCGGTGGCCGCCGGGGAACCAGTCTTGCGTTGCAAGCAAGGAACCACGTGGTTTAGGCAATCGCTCTCACAGTAATCCTGCTACTAAAGATATATGGCGCCCTCTGTGAGGCTAAAGAATGGATGTGGATACGAATTGAATTATGCGCATACTTACTTACACACATTCACTTTGTTCCTGCATTAATTGATGCATTGTTGCACACTTACACAAGTATCAATTCGCAAGTGCAGACAGCCAGATAAACAAACAGAGAGAAAGATGAACAGAGAGCCAGAGAGAGATAGAGAGAGAGAGAGAGACAGAGAGAGAGACAGAGAGAGAGACAGAGAGAGAGAGAGGGAGAGAGACAGAGAGAGAGAGAGGGAGAGAGACAGAGAGAGAGAGAGAGAGAGACAGACAGAGAGAGAGAGGGAGAGAGACAGAGAGAGACAGAGAGAGAGACAGAGAGACAGAGAGAGAGAGAGGGAGAGAGACAGAGAGAGAGAGAGAGGGAGAGAGAGAAAGAGACAGAGAAAGAGAGAGAGAGAGGGAGAGAGAGAGAAAGAGACAGAGAGAGAGAGACAGACAGACAGAGAGGGAGAGAGGGAGAGAGGGAGAGAGGGAGAGAGGGAGAGAGGGAGAGAGGGAGAGAGGGAGAGAGGGAGAGAGAGAGACAGAGAGACACACACACACACAGACAGACAGACAGACAGACAGATCGTAATCGTAATATCAGCAATTCCACAGCGCCCACAAAAGCGAAGTCGCGGGACTCCGCTTATTCACAGGCGCTAAATGAAAATAATCGATAGGCAGGGGCCAACAGATATACACAGACAGACAGATACATGTATACAGAAGACGGATATACATAAAACAGATATAAGCATATACAAGGACATACAGTATGAAAGAGATGCAAAGCAAGCATACAGGCACGACTGCTGAAATATCATATCAATCGATCAATGCATGCTTTCATGAATGGACAAATGTGAACATATTTCACAAAACGTAAACATTACGTACAAAACGTAAACATCACGTACACAATCCTACTCGTAATCGTAATCAAATATTCAAATAGCACCATTCAAAATCAAAACCTGTCTTCGTTTGGTCAATGGGACGAGCTCCTCGTTTGTGTTGGAGTCAAACAGAAGACATTCTCGAGTCATACGAACAACGTTTGCTTTTCTTGTTGGCATGGTTACGACTTAACGACACTGTGTGATAGCAAAGATCATTAGCGTCGCTTCTCTACTTTACCCAGGCTTGGGACTGGCACTGCCTGAGTTCTTGCAGTGGTGAAGTTGAAGTTAGGAGTCTACTCCATTGAGGTTATCATAGCGCACAGGCAAGGGTTTGAAACGTTATCGAAAAGGGACACATTAATTGTACTCACATGCACCTGCTCTGCGCGTTTAGATTGTCATTCACAGGATTGCAGAAGATATTTCTTAATTACTAATTATCACCAATCAAACATTTCCACAAGTCATCATGAGTTTTAGACTTTGCAAGTTTTGCAGGTTATCTTGACCCTATTTAGGCCTATAGACAGTTTTGGTGTGACTATAAAATATTCTGATGGGATTATGCCCATTTTCCCCTATCTGAAAGCGTCCTTGCGTATACACCCCATTTCCCTCTCTCACTGTACGTCATTAGGCGCGCTGATGCCTGATTGGTTGCTGGGCGCTATGACGTAACGAGACGTGACACCGCCTGATTGGTCGAATCGGTGTTCAATTTCCAGCGATGCGGAATGGACCAAAAGAAGCGAAAATCCTCCGGGATATTTTCAGAGGCTCCTCGACATCATGGAAAATGGGAGCAAGAAGTTGGAATGAGAAGGGTTCGTCGGACGAAGAATTGGGCACTAGAGGGCAAAAGAATTTGAATTGGCGGAAGCAAGAAATAACCCGGAAACACCGCAAATAACCCTGAATCGTTGCTCGTTGGGCGAAATGGTTAGATGTGAATGCTTAGACACCCTTAAACATGTCTCGCCTGGTTAATATAATGCAACATTTAATGCGCTTGCTTCTGAATAAAAGGTGCAAAGATATGCAAACCATCAAAATAGAGTTGTATTGCATTATACTATTTTAAAAAAGCATGGAATACAGTGTAAGTCCCAAGAATGAAATAGAGTTGGAGGGCAACGCTGATGCTCTCCGTATTCACACAGTGCCGTAAAACTGAAATTACTACCTTAGCTGTTGTATAGAGGCGCTCTCATTAGACACCTTCGAAACGTTTTCAACAATTGCTATTTTATGCATGCAAGATATTGCACTTTTAATCATAAAACGCGGAAGGCCATTTAAATCTGTTAGAGGTAGTTTTTCAACTTAAAGAAATTGACACGTTTAGTCATGTACTATGGATGGATGGATCCAGTGTTTAATGACAGCGAATTTTAATTGAACAGAATTTAATAGCATCAATTTTGCGACAGACCGCATTCGCCTTAGTTGGATTAATTTGCATGGATTAAATAGAGCCAGCCTCAATTAGATTGATTAATCATGGATGATGGATCACTTTACGTTAACACGGATCAGATTGAGCTTTAACATGGGACAGATTGAGTGAGCATGGATTAATACGGATTATATTGAGTTAGAATCGACGAGATTGTCATAGATTAGATCGAATTATGTACGACAATTCCTGGCTTAGATAATGCAAAAATCATGCTGAGATTAGACTAGACTAGACTAAACTAGACGAGACCAGTCCAGTCCAGTCCAGACCAGTCCAGACCAGTCCAGACCAGTCCAGTCCAGACCAGTCCAGACCAGTCCAGTACAGGCCAGACCAGACCAGACCAGTCCAGACCAGTCTAGACCAGACAAGACCAGTCCAGACTAGATTAGATTTGATTAAATGAGATTTGCAAACATAATTCTACCTGTGAAGACGAGAATGAACTTGTCTTCGTTGCTTGGACTCAAAATGACATCAACGAGATTTGTCTGCGAGACGTAGACGAGAGTTTCCCTCGCATCGTTCGTTGAGCTGCAGAGGCTGAGTCGGCGCCTCAGCCTCGTTTCCGCCAGCTGCCCCACCACGTGACAGTCCCGGTGGGCGGGGCCTGGAACAGTGGAGTCCGTAAGGATTACGTCCAGTCCCTCTGAGGTCACTGGAAAGGTGGTGAACTGGAAGAGGGAGACGTTTAGCCGCTGACCACTGTCCGCTCTCAGCTGCCAAGGGCGCTGGTCAGTGCCGCATTGGTCAGTGGCGACCCCGCCCACGCCGGAAGTGATTGCAATGGTGTCGAGGTCCCGGCTGAAGGTGACTTCACATCCGGGAGCGTTGCCTTTAGGGACTGCGTGAACAAAACACACACATTAATACATACATACATACATACATACATACATACATACATACATACATACATACATACATACATACATACATACATACATACATACATACATACATACATACACACATACATACATATATACATACATACATACATACATACATACACATATACATACATACATACATACATACATACATACATACATACATACATACGAGTAAATATACAAATTTACCAGCATACATGCATGAATGCGTGTATGAATGCTGAATGCATGAATGCATGTATTCGCACTCACGCGCGCGCACACACACATACACAAATACATACATACATACATACAAAGACCCACCGCTTACCTCTAATGCACCTATATTCCGCCTCTAGATAGCTCTTCAACTCCACATTGCAGGGTCGGATGCTGTCGAAAGTTGGCTCGACCACATCCACAGTGCAGCTCTGCTTTCCCGAACATCTCCGATCGAAGAGATCGACAACGCTCGTGAAGCAACCGATGAAACCGAAGTTCGTCTTGACGCAGCGACCGAACTGCATTCGACCGTAGAGGGCCTTGACCATGAGAATGACCTCCTGGTCCGAACAGTAGCCTTCGAACGACTCGTAGTAACAGAAGTCTTTCGATCCGCTGTTTAAGGACACTGAGCGCAAAGACAGTGTACGATCACGCGAATGTGTGTATGTGTGTATGTGTGTATGTGTGTATGTGTGTATGTGTGTATGTGTGTATGTGTGTATGGGTGTATGTGTGTATGTGTGTATGTGTGTATGTGTGTATGTGTGTATGTGTGTATGGGTGTATGTGTGTATGGGTGTATGTGTGTATGTGTGTATGTGTGTATGTGTGTATGTATGTATGTGTGTATGTGTATAAGTGTATGTGTGCAAATGCACCGAACTCATTCATTCATTCATTTCGATGATTTATATAGCGCCCCATGAAGAAACCTACTCCTAGGCGCTCTCAGGTTGCGACCAAAAAAATACTTAAGGATAGGGTAGAAGGGCATTAGATGGTTCCATGGGAGTAAGCGCAGCGCTAGCAGTAACCCATTCCAAGTGGATGGACCCACAACCGAGAAGGCTCGGTGCTGTTTGATCGAAGATCGAGCTCACGGTACCAATTGCTTCCCTATCCGAAGATCGGAGGACAAGCAATAGGATTCGTCAGAAAACAGACAACATCGACTGAATATTCGTTTCGTAATCGTTTCCCAGCCGAATAGCGGACCAAATAGCAATTCGATTTTCGGCTGAATAGTAGCGGGCAGACCGAATATTAATAGTGGTCTCTTGAGATCTGTTTCTTCACAAGCAACTGAAGTGGCTCTCTACTGCCTGGATCATGGTATTGCAATCTCATTTCTCAGTTAAGTTCAATTAGTTCCATTCCTAGTTTACAGACTGGTAGAAGGATGCAAAATAGTACACGTTTTTTGACTGTTTAGTTGATCTAAATATAAATTGCATTGATTAATGGTTTACTTTTAGTTTATGAATTAAATTTCTGAATTGAACTTTATGCTTACATTTGAAATGTTTAAATTTGTCAATAGGCCCATATACCCATTTTTTACGTAATTCGTTTTCGTATTTCGGCCGAATAGTGAAAATAACCCATTAGGTACGAGAAGCTTCAAGTTCATAATATACCTGCATATTTGTATGTTTGTGTGTTTGTGTGTTTGTATGTTTGTATGTTTGTAAGTTTGTATGTTTGTATGTATGTACAAATGTTTTTATGTAGGTATGTGTACGCATGTTTGTTATGTGTGCGTATATCTAATGTATGTTTTTATGTTTGTATTCATGAATGTGAAAACGTATGCATCTAGATACTATTAGGTACAAAAAGTTTACAAATCATCATCATCATCATCATCATCGTTATCGTCGTCGTCGTCGTCGTCGTCATCATCATCACCGATCTACTACTCCAAAATTTTTCTCTATTACGCTGCTTCTGTCATGTTTCCTAAGATCCATATTTATATATACATACCTATGTATATATCTGTATAAGAGATGCATGAGCAGAGAGCGATAGAGGCATACACTGTTATCTAAGCAATCCTCAACGGATGTCAGATGATGAATAGATCCCGTTCAGTTCATTTCCTGTATCATAATTCTCGCCACTCTTATCATAACCGGTTGCCTTTATATCAGTTATTTCCTTAGCCATTCAATAGCGTCACGCTTTGTATACTTAGCGGGTGTGGCGTGTTTTCATAACCCAGCCTTTTTAGTTCTCCATTCATGGGCGCGGTCTTAAGATATCTTATTATAGGCGTAGATTGACTTTGGCAGTAAGGATGCCTCAGGTATAATTGACACCAGCGAATCTTTGCTAATTACTTCCGGTGCCAATACGAGCGTCTGTTCGTCATAAGTTGTCTCGTGTTTGGCAGAAATAATGTGGCTTATTTTGACAAGAAGTTTCTGCTTTTCCATTCAGAGTGGAATGAAATTAACAAAAGACGTGTACATTTAGGTGCTTACGTGAATGTAAATTGAATGTTTACGTGAATGCAAATTTAATGTTTACGTGAATGTAAATTTAATGTTTGCGTGAATGTAAATTTAATGTTTGCGTGAATGTAAATTTAATGTTTACGTGAATGTAAATTTAATGTTTACGTAAACGGAAATGTAAACCAGAGCGTTTCCGTTGACGTCAAAAATGCAATATAAGTGTAAATGTGAATGAAGAGGTCCGATCAACTGACCCTAGGAATGATCACGTGACTGACCACGTGACTGACTACTGACCGAACATTGACTGACCAACAGACTGACCATGTTATTGACCATGTGACTGACCACGTAACTGCCCATGTGACTGCACATGTATCGACCATAACACTGGCCACGTGATTGACCACCAGACTGACCATTGGTCATCTTACAAACAATCGATAAATAAATTCCCGTCGTTCTATGTTGCCCTGGACTCGGCGAGACGCACGCAGAAGCACGCGAGAGCAATCCATTAACTGGAGCCACTGATTGACTGTGATTGAAATTGATTGAAATGAGTTGACGGCGATTGGCAGAAACTGGCAGCGATTGACAGAGGATACGAGTACAATGACGTCATAGTGATGAACTTAGAATGGTCTGAAGTCACTCAAACTTCACTTGATCGTTATTTCATTTCTTCATTAATTAATTCTAATCTTCTTTACAATTTATCACTTAATTGAAATATCGTCCTCAGACTCTGTGGTCCCTGTCGCAACAATCCTCCTTCCTTCCTCCATTTCCTCAATCCTTCCTTTCGCACCTCCATCCATTCATCGCTCCGTGTGTCCGTCCATCCGTTCACCTAATCTAACCATCCATCCATCCATCCATCCATCCATCCATCCATCCATCCATCCATCCATCCATCCATCCATCCATCCATCCATCCATCCATCCATCCATCCATCCATCCATCCATCCATCCATCCATCCATCCATCCATCCATCCATCCATCCATCCATCCATCCATCCATCCATCCATCCATCCATCCATCCATCCATCCATCCATCCATCCATCCATCCATCCATCCATCCATCCATCCATCCATCCATCCATCCATCCATCCATCCATCCATCCATCCATCCATCCATCCATCCATCCATCCATCCATCCATCCATCCATCCATCCATCCATCCATCCATCCATCCATCCATCCATCCATCCATCCATCCATCCATCCATCCATCCATCCATCCATCCATCCATCCATCCATCCATCCATCCATCCATCCATCCATCCATCCATCCATCCATCCATCCATCCATCCATCCATCCATCCATCCATCCATCCATCCATCCATCCATCCATCCATCCATCCATCCATCCATCCATCCATCCATCCATCCATCCATCCATCCATCCATCCATCCATCCATCCATCCATCCATCCATCCATCCATCCATCCATCCATCCATCCATCCATCCATCCATCCATCCATCCATCCATCCATCCATCCATCCATCCATCCATCCATCCATCCATCCATCCATCCATCCATCCATCCATCCATCCATCCATCCATCCATCCATCCATCCATCCATCCATCCATCCATCCATCCATCCATCCATCCATCCATCCATCCATCCATCCATCCATCCATCCATCCATCCATCCATCCATCCATCCATCCATCCATCCATCCATCCATCCATCCATCCATCCATCCATCCATCCATCCATCCATCCATCCATCCATCCATCCATCCATCCATCCATCCATCCATCCATCCATCCATCCATCCACCCACCCACCCATCCATCCTCCATCCACCCACCCATCCATCCTCCATCCATCCATCCATCCATCCATCCATCCATCCATCCATCCATCCATCCATCCATCCATCCATCCATCCATCCATCCATCCATCCATCCTACCTTCCTTCCTTCCTTCCTTCCTCCTGCATTCCTCCCACTCCCCAACATCCTTCTTCCCAACGATCCATCAATTCCTCCCTTCCTGCATTGTCTCCTCCTCGTTCTCACATTCGCCATCCTTATCACTCCTTCGCCTAATAAATTATTTATTATCTTCCAAGGATCAATATAGCTCAGAAGCGGCGCTACGAAAGGCTTTGAAAAGGCGCCGCGTAAAGCCAGGAATAAACACACTTGTCAAAGCAAAACTGCGTCAATTGATAGCCATTGGATAAGGGGGGAGCTTCCCGCATCTTCCCAGAATATTCTAAGGGATAAAGGAATGGAAGAATCCACTGTCTATGCGGAAGATATCCTTAAGAGCCTTGTCGTATAAGATATGGCATCAACGGCGCGGAAACTGGAAAGCCCAGTGGAGTCATAAGAAGAATTGTTCCAGGCGAAAGCAAGCCGTGGAATTGCTTGTTTGAGCAGTGGAAGGAGGAGGAAGAGGAGAAGGATGGGATCATCCCTGCGAAAGGGACGGAGGCTTTGTACCCTAAGATATGGGGCGAATGGGAGAGATGACTGAGGGAGATGGATGAAGCGGTTGAGAATGGTCTTAGGAACAATGACATTGTCATCTATCGTGTTCGATGTTTTTTCTCACATATACTGTTCTTGTTATAGTTCATCAATGAGATATTGTCTCAACCGTCGTCAAATGATGTCATTTTGTAAGGCTCAATGTGTATCGATTATGTGACTGGCGTCAAACGACGACATTTTAGGAGTCATTTCTGTCATTTTACGTCATTTTGTGTCGTTCGTTGTCATTTTATGTCACCTTCTTACAATTGCTGCCTTTTTAAAAATAAGTTTCCCACAATTGTTCTGATCATCTACCGGACTCTACCATCCAGCGATACAAAGGTCATGATCCACCTCTGCCTTCCTGCCTGTCCTCCTGTCTTTCTCTCATCCCTGTCTGCGTGTATCTGTTTCTCTTTCTCTGTTCTCTCTCTCTCTCTCTCTCTCTCTCTCTCTCTCTCTCTCTCTCTCTCTCTCTCTCTCTCTCTCTCTATATATATATATATATATATATATAATCTATGCCTGCCTCTACATGCCTGTCTATCTGTCTCCAATGCCTGCCTGCCTCCCTCCATAGCAGCACTCATTCACTCCGTAGTTACCTATACCTTTCTGTATCCTTCTCACTCCACTCTTCTCTCACCATTGCCTGCTTGTCTGTCTTTACGAATATCTGCTCGTCTGTCTATCTGTCTCTCTATTCCTCTCTGTTGACCCATTCCAAAAGATCATTTTGATTTATGGTGCTCCATTACTCCTAATCCTTAGCGACGTATCGCTTAAGGTACCATTTAGCGATGCTTAATTTCACGCGTCCTCTTCCCAATTTCAGAAGCGCCTGCGAGATCGCAGAGCTCCTTCGTCACGATGAAGAGATCCTCCTTTGAAAGGAAGATTATTACGCGCCCAGGTCCTCTCCCGCCAAAAACCGTATGCAACAGGTAAGTAAGAAGGTGAACAAACTTCCTTCCTTCTTCCTTCCTATTTTCTTCTTCTACTTGATGACGAGGCTGACGATGTTGATGAAGAGAACAACGACAATGAGAGCGATGATGATTGTGGTGTTGTTGCTTTTGATGATGATGCTAATGATGATGAATGTCATGATAAGTTAGATGAAGATGTTGGCGGTGGTAGTGGTGATGGTGACAATGATGACGATGATGTTATTGTCGTTGTCGCTGTTAAAGGTGCAGGTGATTATTGTCATGATGCTACTGATGACGAAAGTGATAAGGATGATGATGATGATGACGACGACTATGATGTTGTCGTTGTAATTGACGACGACGACGACGAGGATGATGATGATGATGATGGTGATAATGATGATGACGATGACGATGATGATGACGACGATGACGATGATGATAATGATGATGATGATGATGGTGATGATGATGATGATGATGAGTAGTATTTAATGAACCTTCGTCTGTTATGGCTCCTGTGATGGTAAGAATGCGGATGATGACCAGTCCGAGCGTCCTCTTCTGCCCTCGACCGGATCCGCTCTTAGGAGTGGCATTCGACGTCTCCTTCCTTTCCCTCTTCCTCTGCCTCCGGATGTCCATGGCCAGCGATGGTGGCCAGACGACGACAGATATCGGGAAGGAAATCGGTTGGAGGATGAGAGGGAAGAGGAAGAGGAGGTGAAGGAGGAAGAGAAGGAGGAGGAGGGGAAGGAAGAAGGGGAGAGGAGGAAGAGGATGAGGATGTGAAAGAAGAAAGAGGAAGAGGAAGAAGAGGAGGAAGAGAAGGGTGAGGTTGAGGAGTAGAAGGTGAAGGAATGGGAGGATGCAAATAAGAAGGAGCAGGAGGAGCAGGAGAAAAAAAATAGGAAATGGAGGAGGAAGAAGAGGATAATGAGGAGGAGAAGGAGGAGAAAAATTAGGCTGAACAGAGGAGAGGAAGAGGAGGAGAAGGAGGAGGAGGAGAAGGAGGAGGAGAAGGAGGAGGAGGAGGAGGAGGAGGAGGGTGAAGAGAAGGAGCAGAAGGCAGAGGAGGGGGATATTACGAAGTTGGTGCTGAAGATGCTGGGTTGTAGATGTCGTCGTCGTCGTCGAATAGGACCTGGATCAAATCAGAAGAAATATCCTTTAAATAACGTATCCTTTGTGTATATGAATATTCATGGAGAGGCAACGCGCACGCACACTATATAAAGACGAGCTCACAACCACACACACGAGCTGAGGATGAAATGACATCGCATACGCAGAACGAACCCAGCGAGGGATAGGGAGACAGACAGACGGAGAGAAAGAAAGACAAATTAAAGTTGAAAATTGAAATTGAATTTCTTGAAATTTGATACCGCCCTTCTTCCAACATATTTTGCTCAGAAGTGCATACACACGCCTCGACGGCGCAATTGTAGTTGCACTGCAGAGCAAGGGTGCGCGAAGGACTTGCTCAAGGTCCTTACACGGTGACTCCGCGGACGAGGCTCGAACCCGATCGCTCAGCACACACTGAACGTTACGGGCTGACCGCTCTAACCGATCGGCCACTGTACCACACCACTTGGCTTTACGCCACCCGGGAATGAGATGAGTGAGGTGGTTTCCCGTTGCCTTCCACACAGATTGGTGAGCAACTTTTACAAGGCCGCAAGGCACCAAACATTCCACTACGCCACCGCGCCCCATGCTTCGCATGTAATAGGTTATAACGAATTAATGAATCAACGAAGCTTGATATAGCGCCCCTTCAAGAAATGTACTCTGCGCTAGTCTACATGATGTAAAATGTAATTTCAACGCATTTTGGAACAGTTAGCACGACAGTGCCTAGTGAGGAACCACCAACCAACGGATTCCAGTCAACAGCTGACAGATGACAAGGATGTTCAGTGCCTCTGGGCCAAGCTTTGCCGAGAGGGTAGAGCGACGACTGCTGACACTACAGCTTGAGCAAATGACGACAAGTTTTTACAAGTGTGCCATTGACATAGTTATTGAAATTAACTCAAAGCAGCCATGCAAGGCGCCCATAGTGTAATCAAATTCTATCTCTGCTTCAGAAACACGCGTGTCGTCCGTCACCACACGCGTCCATATAGGTGGCCGATTGGTTAGAGCGGTCGGCCCGTTACGCGGAGTGTGCTTTGAGTGTACGGATTCGACCCTAGTCCGAGGAGTCACTGTGTAGGGACCTTGAGCAAGTCCTTCGCGCACAATTATTGTTGCCCTGCATTACAACTGCAATTGCGCCGTCGATGCGGGTATACTTCTGAGCAAAGACTGTTGGAATAAGGACCATATCAAATTTCAGAATAAATAAATAAAATAAGTCAGCCTTATGGTTGCGCTCTGCTAAACCCAATCCAAGAGCTTTGCTATGTTGGTCCCTCAGCTCAGAGCTTTATTCCTGCGCCGGGATCTACTGTTCATCTTAAATTAATCATCTCTTAAGAAATGATCTAATAGCATCAATTTCAGTTTAACGACACTCTGATAACATAGATGATAACCTCCTGCGTTCATTTCAATTGTATACCAAATTTTCATTATTCCAAAGAATAGCTTAGAATTGCGAAAGCATTGGATAGACTTGAAAAAGTCTAAATGCAGGTCCTATATAGCGCGCCATGCAAGCAATTTAAAGGTGTTTAACTTAGATAAATGTTTCAATTCATCTGCTTTAGCTTTGCTGGTAGTAGTTATCAATTTAAAACATAATTTTGAAAATTTTAAAAATTTATAGCTTTTAATGCATCGATCTTTGAGGTGTGTGATTGAGCACTAAGTAAATCATACGATTAGTTAAGTGTATATCCTATTAGCGAGAATAATAGCGAGAATTTTAATGATGTCTAAATGCGCTTTTTGTATTTCATAGTTAGAGTTAGATCAATTTTTTTAAAGTATGCAGGAAAAGTACCTCGCCGATTAGTAGCACATCAGAGGACTAAAGCCGATCGGTTTGATATTTCTTTCTAACAGTGATTAGTAACTTTTGATCTCCTATGTTAGGGCTGCGGACTGGCAATACCCAATTATCCGGCAGTGGAGGAGTTTAGATGCGTTGCAAAAGCTTTCTAACGCCATTCAAAAGTGCTAAACTTTCGTGAGGCAAGACATGGCCTATTCAGAGCATATTATTATTAATCCAAGGTTTAACGTCGTCATATGACATCTGTGGCCGTTGACGACAATTTGAAACATTTAGTCCTTTCTCTCGAATCCAGAATTTCCAGTGATTCTGCAGGAGATTCGTCCAGTTTTCATCCGTCCCGATCGGTCCTCCAGTGACTATGACCGACGACGACGTGCTAATGTTTCAAAGTAGGATTCAAAGGCCATATTCTCTGCAACATCAGGCCTGGGAAGATTGTGATTGGAATTATAGGTTACAATTGATTCATGGTCATCTGTTTTATCGTTTGCAGTGTTTTCGCTTTTCTTCCTTGTGTCAATGATTTTAGTCAAACCAATCGGCGAATCAGACCCAATCGGCGTCGACTTGTTATTTAGATGCATCGGTACATCGGATTTCTGTTTCCTTTCTAATTTTTCTTCTCCAGTTATGTTCTACGAAACGTCACTCGACTTTGAAGAACTTGATGATATGTCAAGATTTCTTTTTCGTTTATTCTTTCCCATTTTCAATTTATTTACTTTATTTGATTTTCAGATTTTCAGTTATTGAAATTTCCCGCCAATTGGCACGAAAACCAAATTAAAACTGCCGATAAACAGTCAAATAACGCTTCACTTTTCAGTTTTCAGACTGTTTACGCTGAATCTTTCTCAATAAGGCATGTAACTTATCCACGAGAGTTCAAAATATCCGATATATCCATATCGGATGAGGATCGAACCCACAGGACTCACACACTCAGCGCACACTGAGTGTTACGGGCCGACCGCTCTAACCGATCAACCACCGTTCCACACGATGGATGATCGTGTGGGACGGTGTATACTGTTCGTCCCTCTAACTTACGACGTCGTATCCCTTATATATAATATAATATTATATTATATTATATTATATTATATTATATTATATTCATATTCATGGAATACTCCTATTCTTATTCATACCCATATTCGCTTGCAGAGTTAATAAGCATATTCATATTCATTAGCATATTCGTATTCATTAGCATATTCATATTCATTAGCATATTCATATTCATTAGCATATTCATATTCATTAGCATATTCATATTCATTAGCATATTCATATTCATTAGCATATTCATATTCAAATTCACATTCATGCGCATACTCAAATTCACATCCATATTCATATCCAAAACCATTATGTATGCATATTAATATTTACATTCATATTCAAATTCAATTTCATATTTCTATCTATATCTATATTTATATACTTATATCAATATTCATATTTATATTTATTTTATAAATCATATTGTTATCATGATACTATTCGCTAAATTTCATCGCAACATCAGAGTTCCATTCTCAATCTTCGGCGTCTTTGATCTCTACAGGAATAACGATCCGTTTATGATCCGTGGATCCAGTCTCCGTCGGCCCTAGATCTTTCTTCGATCCGTCCGTAATTGCAATATATATCGTCGAGTGTCCTTATCGAATCAAACCCCGTCAAAATAATCGACTGACGACGAGATATCTTTAAAGCAAACCCATCTCTCCCCATCACTACCTTGCCATTGAACGTCCCATGTGTATATATGCACATCAAAATAAACCCTAGAAAAAGTAACTGCGCCCGTTTCCATGGCATATTATGAGTGAGATTACTGAGGGAAATACAGGAAACAACGTGAGCAGAAGAGAGCACATTGAGCAGAAGAGAGTACAGTGAGCAAAAGAGAGCAAAAGAGAGCAAAAGTTAGCAAAAGAGAGCAAAAGTTAGCAAAAGAGAGCAAAAGAGAGCAAAAGAGAGCAAAAGAGAGCAACAGAGAGCAAAAGAGAGCAAAAGAGAGCAAAAGAGAGCAAAAGAGAGCAACAGAGAGCAAAAGAGAGCAAAAGAGAGCAACAGAGAGCAAAAGTTAGCAAAAGAGAGCAAAAGAGAGCAAAAGAGAGCAAAAGAGAGCAAAAGAGAGCAACAGAGAGCAAAAGAGAGCAAAAGAGAGCAAAAGAGAGCAAAAGAGAGCAAAAGAGAGCAAAAGAGAGCAAAAGAAAGCAAAAGAGAGCAACAGAGAGCAAAAGAGAGCAAAAGAGAGCAAAAGAGAGCAAAAGAGAGCAAAAGAGAGCAAAAGAGAGCAAAAAAGAGCAAAAGAGAGCAAAAGAGAGCAAAAGAGAGCAAAAGAGAGCAAAAGAGAGCATAGTGGGCAAAATGGAGCACATTGAGCAGAAGAGAGTACAGTGAGCAAAAGAGAGCAAAGCCAACAGAATAGAACACTGAGCAGATGTTATCCAAATCTGGGCCTCCCGTTGCCCGTTATTAACTCCAGTTTCTCGTTTACTGCAGCCATAGCAAACGGTACATGCAGTTAACCAACAATACAGATTATAAACTATAGGCTACAAAAGGCACCCCAAAAGGGATCGAAATCCCGCTAGCAGGGACACCCAAGTAGCTAAAATTAACAAGAGGAAAAAGAAATAAGATATACGTCAATCAATATTAGTCTTAATTCTAATTCGAGAGGGCTAGGATCATCGAAACAATTAGACAGTCTTAAACGCAAATAAGTTACCAACTAACCCTCAGAACCAACCAGAATCTTAAAAAATTAACTTAACTAAAGCGGTTTGTGAGCCCGGACGACGGGTGGTGGACCAAAGGCGAGCGAGTGACCAACTGCCCCGTTTGATAGTTGTGGAAATCATATCATCGAGCCATTTCATTTATTAAAAAGTGCGCAAATTATTTTTAAACGTATAAGGGTTGATGGATGAACGGATTTCAAGCGAAATAGCGTTTCAGACCTGCAGACGAGAAGATTTGAGATGAGACCTAATGAAAAACGAGGAACTTATACCGTTAGAATGCCACCATTAAAAAGGTGTCGAAGCATATCTTTCGAATATCAGTATTTTAATTTATTTCTTTAATTCTGAAATTTTATATCGCCCTTCTTCTAATTTTTTTTGCGCAGAAGTGCACACACCTCGATGGCGCAATTGCAGTTGTACTGCAGAGCAGTTGTGAGCGAAGGACTTGCTCAAGGTCCCTGCACAGCGACTACCGCCTCGGACGAGGGTCGAACCCACTCGCTCAGCGCACACTGAACGTTATGGGCTGACCGCTTTAACCAATCAGCAACCGCGTGTAATACAGTAATATTCATTGTTTCACGGCATAGCGTCTTATATCCCACAATGTCTATGAAAAAGTTATAATTGTGGTATTATTCTTTGATGCACATTAAGTGATATTAATTGGCTCACACAAGAAACCGTTCATTGACAAACGGAGGGACCTCACAATATTATTGCTTTAATTCTTTTTAGAAACTCCAAGACATAAAACGCTTTGTAGACACCTTTAAATTGCAAAGCATAGAGGCTATATAAATTTAGTTGATTCGTTCAGCATGCTAAATAGCTGCCAAACGTCGCCTCTGTTTCCTTAAAAACTCCTCTAAGTATTGAAGGCTTGTATTTCTGTCTATTCAGTGGGTGCAATGCGCCCTTAGTTAAGGCACTAGCTAAGATCAACTTCTATCTATTTTTACTTACCTGATTTTTGAATGTTATTAATATTGGTACCCATTGTCAGTTTATAATTTCCACATATTGGCCTCTGGTTAGCGGGGTCTATGACCCCTTTACGTTCCAATGTGTAACCAGAATATTAATTTATATTAATTTGTTTATCATTTTCTCATGTTTTACTTGTTACCAAATAAAATTGAATTGAAAATATCAGTAACTAATTTTATTTATAACCGATTGATTATTTTTACCATAGCTTATGCTCTGGTGATTTCTCATAGAAATGCTCAACATATATAAGCAAAGGGAGATCCTGCATGAGAAGTTGCTTATAACAATGCCATTATAAGATGCCTTATAATTGTTATCTTCAGGATGCCAGATGACAGCGTTTTTAGCCTTGGCGATGAACTACATCATTAACCGTTCTATAATCAAGTTATAAGAAAAATTTGACGTCAACTGCCATTGCAGCTATAAGTCGTTGGTACCAACAATATCTTATTCTGCTTCGACACCTTTAAATCGCTTTTAATAGATGTTATATAATAACATATAACCTACGAGGTGTTACTATCACCGAAAGCTCTTTGCTAGAGACTAATAATTGCGCCCTAAGAACACTGTGTAATCCCTGTTTGATTCAAAATTACGTATATACGTCAATCATACAGAGAAAGACAAAGAGACATACATGCAAACGTACATATAAACAAACAGGCAGACAATTGTGTATACTCAATGTTTTACATATCAACTGCTTTTCAGTTATAATATTATATGCTTTGAGGCTATTAAATTGCCTGCCTGAAAGTCTAAACATTCCCTCATTTACACTGTCAACATTACCTGTCTTTAAGTGTCAAGAACACCAATTTTGAAGTTTTAGCATTACCTGTTTCTGAAACTTTAGCATAACCTGTTTCTGAAACTTTAGTATTACCTGTTTCTGAAACTTTAGCATTACCTGTTTCTGAAACATTCCGATATACATCCACCTCGTCTGTGAGCAAGCTGGCTCCCGCGACTTCGACTTTGTGGGCGCTGTAGAAATGCTGAGATTATTACGATTACCTCTCTTACAATTGCCCGCCCGCTCGACTGCCCGTCTAACCGCCTCTACACCGTGATACAATTCTAACGCCCCTAGCGCTCAACGACACGCCTGTCCTCTCATCAGGTTTTTCCTTAGCTCACAAATCGTGCAATAACAACACAGATTCTATATTTAGTCAAATACGATTTTTGAATATCATTCCGCTCCGTCTTTACTCCGCATTCCTCGCCCGAAACTCAATTTCTGAGACGTTTGACTCCCTCCTGGGCCGGCCCGTCAGAGCAGGCCTCACGCGCCAGACCTTTGCCCTTAGCGAGACCAACGGGAGCCGATCACAATCGGGCGTTAATCTGCGCGCCCATCCGTCGGCTCAACGCTCGCTGGAACACACTGGATGAGACGCTCGCTAACTTGGGGTTTACGCAGAGCGGCGTCTATCGATGTGACTGAATGCGGCAGGCACTGCAGTTGGGAGCAGAGGCAGAATAATAGTGTCTGGTGGTGGATGTCGGAAAGGCAGCGCGTCTGCAAGTATGCATCTTATATAATTATGCATGCATTGTATACACCTTATTAGCTTCGAATGAGGTCGAATGAATAGCATACTGGCCGATACCTACGGTCTCCTCCAGTATGTTGAAATCCCTACCCGAGGAGATAACATCTTAGACGTTCTAGCAACCGATGATCGAACAACAGTCTATGACACGCACGTGAAAGATGCTGGTCTTATATCGGATCACAAATCAGTACTTTGTAAAAGTACTTCCATTCATCGCCAACCAGTGCGTCATGTATTCAGAAACATCAAAGCATTAGACCTTTTAACACTCAGTGACATGTTAATTGACTCAGACCTATTCACAGCTCCTACAAGCAGTGCAAACGATTTTGCAGAACAAATGAAAACAAGAGTGTCACTGATATTGGACAAACTCGCTCCGATTCAGACTTGCTACAGGCGACCATCTAAACCTATTACTAGATGGCCCTCGTCTGAAGCATCCTGTGCGAAGAAGGAACGTCGTCGACTTGAAAGAAAGTGGAAACATTCTGGACTTGATGAGGATAGACAGTGTTATCGTCGACACTGCCGTGTAACAAATAAACGATTCACGAAACTCGTATTCCTGCAGCCAACTTGAAAGTGCTGAGAATCTTCGGGACCGATGGCGCATCGCTTAACGTCTTCTACACTCAAAGGATAGAAACAACTGCCAACGCTCAGACTCAGAAAATCAGACTCTGTGTGCAAATTTTGCAGCATTTTTTGTTAACAAAATTATTGATCTTAAATGTAAAATTGCTAGATGTGCTGCTAATTTAGTGTGGAGTGACCTGCTGCTTGACTCCGAATTCTCCGGCCCTGCCTTCGATGACATACCGCCTGTCACATTCTTTGAAGTCTTTAATTTTCTCAAAAGCATGGTTCCTAAATCATCAGCATTGGACTTCATACATACATCACTCATCGTCTCTTGTTCTGATGTATTCTCTCACCTCATTGCACACTTGGCCAACCTATCTTTTGCTGAGGGGTGCTTTCCTTCATGCTTCAAATCTGCTTTAGTCACGCCTTTACTTAAAAAGCCTGACCTTGACACTAGAAATTTGTCTAACTTCAGACCTATCTCCAACCTCAATAACATTTCCAAGATCCTTGAACGTCTTTTTCTTATGCGTATCAAGAGACACATTACTTCCTCTCCCAACTTCAGTCTCTACCAGTCAGCATATCGCGAAGGCTACTCCACTGAAACTGCTCTTGTCTCTACACTGGATTACATCTTCTCCATCTATTGACAATGGCAAAGCCTGCCTCTCTGTGTGTCTTGACCTAAGTGCAGCCTTTGACACTGTAGACCACCAGCTACTCCTTGCAAGACTTGCAAAAAGCTTTGGTGTCTCTGGGACTGCCTTACACTGGTTAGCCTCATACCTGGTTGACCGCAATCAGCAAATGGGCATTGGATCTGCTCGGTCGGAGCCCACACTTTGCACTGCTGGAGTGCCACAAGGATCTGTCCTTGGCCCTTCATTATTTACAGTCTTTAATTCCCCAATCAGTCGTATAGCTAAACACTTTGGAATTCAATTACAACAGTATGCAGATGATACTCAGCTCCATATTGCTCTGTCACACACTGATCAGTCTGGTAAACTAAAACTGGATGAATGCCTCTCATCCATATATGCATGATTCTGTTTCAATGGTTTGGCCATAAACCCAGACAAGTCTGAAGCAATTGTATTTGGCTCATGTCAACGCCTGCGTTCTTTCCCTATGCTCTCTAGCATTGAACTGGCTGGCACTGCTGTGCCGCTTTCAGACTCTGTTAAAACACTTGGGGTTACTCTCGACAGCAAGCTCACATTTCGACCTCACATAACAAGCCTTTGTAAATCTTCTTTTTACCACATCAGGGCAATACGTCACATAAGGTCGGCTCTAACTCAAAATATGTCTGAAACTATAGCCTGCTCACTTGTCTCCTCTCGACTCGATTATGCTAATTCACTTTTTGTCGGTCTCTCAGACCTTGAACTCAAAAGACTTCAACGTATCCAAAATACATTAGCTCGAGTACTGCTACGTGTCCCACGACGAACATGCTCCTCTGCCCTACTCCACCAGCTGCATTGGCTCCCTGTTGAATTCAGAATCAAATTTAAGTTAGCTTGTTTAACCTACAAAGCCCTCATCACCAGTACACTTACCTATATTAATGCTCTACTAACTCCATACATTCCTCCTCGTTGCTTACAATCATCAAGAACAGGTCTTTTAGTTGAACCACGATGCAGAACTTGTCGGCATTGATCCAACGTTTCAATGCGGTGGCTTTTCAGGGCACTATGTCAAGATTACAATTCACTGACAAGCGGCGACCCAGATAGCCTAATGACAGATCCGTTGGCAATACCATAAAATCAGTAAAAATTTATTCTTGTATTTAAATAATATTAGACTACAAGGTATGTTCAAAGTTTCCACCTTTTGTTTTAACACAGATATTAAGAGGTGTTCACCGTTGGCCAATAATTCTTATATAACGTCGCTCGGAGGCTAATTAAAGGTGTACAGTCATATCGATGGAATAAACAGTAATGCTCTATCCTCACAGATGTATTATGGTACACAAACAGCTAAAACGCACTAAAATATAACATCACAATACATTCAATGACCAGCTGATCAAATTCCTCCCAGGCATTGGCTTTGTAATTAAAAGACGTTACTATAACGTACTTTTTAACCAAAACGTTCATAAGTTAAACACTTGTCGATAAATATATCACGATTAAAACGGTTGTGGAAGTTAAACATCGACGAATATTAACAATTTATATTCATATTGTCATAGGGGTCCCTTTATTTCCGGACGCAGTGTAGTATGTCCTTTATGTTATTTTCTCATGTACCAGTCGTGCGTCAGCAGGCGGTAGTAAAGAATATACTTACTTACTTACTTATTTACTTACTTATTTATTTTATTTTTATTTTTTATTTACTTACTTACTTCTATTTGTTGATGAGATGAAATGTCATCGAATGTCATGCCATCTGATTCGAACGAGTCTTGTAGTGACGTTGACATTATGCGCAAAGGTGTATCCGCACAAACACCTGCAAACCTACATACACTCAAACAACCACATACCTACATGTATATTCACACACATATATACACACCTATACACTCAAAGCCTACATTTGCATAGACATATAAATACCTTTATTTTCACAAACACATTATCTACATATGCGCTCAAACACACACTAAGCAACACCCTAAAATATAACATCCCAATACATTCAACTACTGACATTATCGTGATGCGCTCACACATGAATACATATTCATACCTCGATGACTGCATACGTAGCGGCCAAATTGGCTCTCGAGTCTTGTTGATTCTGGCTTATACTTTAATATAACCGTCATATGCACCTTTATAAATGTGTCTTAAGAATGCCATCTGATTTCTACCAGATTAGTCAGTTATGCGACACCAGGGTGCGAAGTGCAACAAAGTATTGTTCATTTATTCGTGCATTACGAAAATTTATACAACGACCCTTCAAGGCTACTACTCAGGAATGCTGGAATGCTCCAGACCCCGGCATGGCTAAAAGAGAACAGTTGTAAGAGAGTATAGAAAGAGTCTGAGTTGACCTTTGGTGACAACCGCAACGCCAATGGGAGCATGTTTCAGAGCGAGGGGCGAATAACTGAGAAGAAACGATTCTGTTTGGTAGTTGTACTGGCAAATGGGACAATGAACATGCCTCGCTCAGTAGAGCGTAGAGAGCGGCAACCTAGTACACTCAAAATAGAGTAATAGAGATTGTGAAGATAGGCAGAGGTGAGACCTACCATGGACCGTCATACCAAAGAGATGATACGGTACGAGAATCGCTGTTGGAGGGGGAGCCAGTGGAGCACATCCAGCATATAGCCGGATACATGGCCAAATTTAGGAATGCGTCCAACAAGACGTGCAGCAGTTCGAAAGACCCGTTCCAGGCACCGCAACAGCCCAGTTGGAAGGCCTGCATAGAGTGAGCAACAGCAATCCAGTCGGGCTGTGATGAAAGCGTGAGCAAGGGCAGTTGTGGCGTCTGGAGTTAACGAGCGGGAAACAGTGCGTAGCTGACGCAACTGGTAGTATGAATCACAGCAAAGACGGTGAATATGAGAGGTAAAGGTGAGCTCTTGGTCTAACATGACTCCAAGGTTCCGGACAACAGAGGAAAAGGCAAAGAGGAGAGCCACTCTGCATCAGACTTGGAATTTCATTACATTTATTCTGTTCGAGGAACTTGTTTATAAGTTTTTAATTTCCAAAATAATATTTACATTTTATTTTTATAAAAGTTTTAAGTAGGCCTAATATTTCAACTTTGTGGTAAATGCATCAACTGATGAACTTTTTCACAATCGATTATTAGCAAGAAATAAAATATGAGCCGAATGACATAACATAACATAACATAACATAACATAACATAAACATAACATAACATAACATAACATACCATAACACAACATACCATAACATAACATAACGTAACGTAACATAACGTAACATAACATAACGTAACATAACATAACATAACATGACATGTGTATGGACCCTATTGCTGAAGGTTTTAAATACTTTCGGTTACATAAACTATTAATCGCCAAAATGGTCAAAAACTATAAATAGAATCATTTATCACACTGACGCAATCACATTTCATCTTTCGTTCCATTACATTATAATTATAGTAAGAACTAAAATGTAAATCCACTATATTTCAATATTAATCTTAGTGTTATTATAATTGACATTATTAATCCTTAAATATATACTAACCGGGAATTACTGATGAAATTGAAGAACCCGCTGTGGCTCTCGACGCCATGGTTACACTTTTCGAATTAAATTAATTTCATTTAGATTTAGTAACCAAATTAATTCAGCGTCAGCAATAATATTTGTAATAAAGCTACTTATTTTATTACTTTTAACAGCAAAGCACTCAGTTAGATTACTTGACATGGTGGTAACAGTTGATAACAAGTTTAGCAGGAGACTAATTTAACTGTATGGCAACCTGCAAAACGCCAAGCTCTCCACCTGCTCATTTTACAATCGCCCCTTAAAGAGTGGAAGACACAGATGGCAGACAATGTCTTGTGTTGCATACAATTTTCTTCAATTGGCTTCAATTGATTATTGTCACGATGCCGAGTAGCGATTGGTTAGCTGCAGTTTAACGACACTTTGTGTTAACAACGATCGTCGCCCTCCTCTTGTATGCATGATTGGGACTGGCACTGCCGTAGTGCTGGCAGTGGCGGAGTTCCGATTAGCGGTTGGTTGTAAATAATTAAATAACGGAGAATTTGCATAGACGAATAAAGATTATCGATGACCTATGTTTGAGAACGACTTTCAAATTGAGGAGGAATGAAATCGGAGAAGGAGAGAATAGAGGAGGAGGAGGAGGAGGAGGAGGAGGAATACGATATGAGATATGTTAGAGGAGAAAGGTAATATAAAAAAAGAATGATAGAGAATAAAGATGTAAATGAGGGAGGGGAAGAGAGGGGGGTTACGTGTCGTGTTATTTCATTTGTGGGCCCGACTGCATGGAGTGGATCTTCAGCTCTTGCCTGGGAACTCTCTTTCTGACTTTATTCTGCTCTGAAATCTATCTTCTTTGGCCAAGGTTGCACCGGAGGCGCCTCTGAATGAATTTTTTGAAGAGGCGCCATAGTGATTGACTGATTGGCTGACTGATTGTTTGATTGATTAATTGATTCCTTGATTGATTGAATAAATGATTTATTGATTGGTGTAAGAGGCAGAATATAAGCAATGAAGTGGGTTGCGTTGATAAATGCATTACAGATAACTGACATAAATACTTCAACACCTTCTTTAGCAAAATATTTGCTTTATAAATACATATATAAAGAGCGCTATGCATGAGCGCATTGCATGGCTGTCATACAGTCAAATCCGATTAATAAAAATGTGATCTTACGTTCGTACTGTGATTTTGAATCATACTGCAACGCCATGATGCGAATTGCCACCTAGTTACCGTTGCTATTTATTTATATATGTATTTATAAAGCAAATATTTTGCTAAAGAAGGTGTTGAAGTATTTATGTCAGTTATCAGCGTTCGCACGCAATTATAGGGACAAATGAGGTACATAACGACATCTTACGACAAAAAAAGGGTGTTTGTAATGGCAGAACTTATTTTGACGGATTACAAGTCTATTTATAGCGTGCTCTGTCCTAGGCCAAGGGATCAACCGAACTTGTTTGTGAATACCTACAGAATTCCAAATTATTGCTCTATAAGGTTCGAATTAACGGCGTCGAAAGACTCGAAACACTAGTTGTAGAACATAAAATGTTAATTTAATGACACTGTGTTACCCTCCTCCCTGATCCAGGTTTTCGACTGGCACTGACAGAGTGCGAGCAGTGGAAGAGTTAAGTAAAACACACAATAAAGAAGCCTATGTTTTGTTATTTCTTATCAACCGCTACTCTACCATATCATGTCATCTTGTCAGTTTCAACTAAGACACGAATAGATGTATTATTACTACTTCGACTGTATAGGCTGAGACTAAATGTGATGCTGAAACGAGATATGCTATAATAGGGGAGTAATTGTGGACGTCATAAGTGGTGCATGAGAGTTGGGGGTTACTGTCTTGTAGGAACGGCCTGCTTAGGCCATACCATCAGTGGTTCAGCAGGAACCAGAAAACAAGGGGTCAACGTGAGTGGCATACGCGTAATTAATCAACGGGAAATCACCATGTTTCTTTGCCCTAAATATGACCTCTTGACAATTTGAAGGATTGATTATTTTAGATATGAAAGTTTCGTTAAATAAAACTTTAAAGGATATTTAAAATTTCTGTCAGAGACAACCGCGTTCCCTTATGTGAAGAGCTGTCGTCAAACATTGAATCCAATCAAACGCTATGATTCGACAGACAAGCATTAGCCCATTCACGAGTGTATATATTCGACATATTTGATCAATCGAAATATAAATGCCATTGTGTACTTCGTAGTGTCACGATGCTGCTGCCAATGTAGCGAACTTCCCATGTAATTTTTTTACTGCAAGAACAGCATGGAACCATCGGAAGGTTTGGAATTCGTTCTGTTGGTGTAATCATAATTAAGCGACAATAAAAAATTAGCAATGTTTACTATAACCGCAGAATGTACTGCGATAGGAGACAACTACTAACTCGAGGTAGTGTCGGTCAAAAGTCTGGATGACGGAGAAGGTAGATGGATCCGGGAGTTCAACAAAGGCCGTTGCAGTCGACAGAAATTTGCTTTTCATACTGCAGCGCTTACAGCTCACGGAGAAGGTAGAAGCGTGAGAGAAAGATTATTTATGAACGTCTTATGACAGCAAAGGTCTTTGACGTCTTACCATTTTGTTGACCCTTGTGATGGATACATTCAGATACAAGCTAATGTCGATATATACAGTTGGTTTAAAACAATATAAAGGTGTCACCAAAATTCCTAATACAAGTAGTTTGAGTTCAACGATACTGTTTACTGAGGAGGATCATTAGCGTCTCCTTCCTCCATTATCAAGGCTTTTGACTAGCACTGTCAGAGTGCGAGCAATGACTGGTTTTTTTAATAGCATGCCTATCGTGCGCCTCTTAGCGACATCTTTTGGCCGTCATTAGACCTACACCTATTTAGCTTAGCAATACTGTATGATTGCAAAGATCATTAGCCTCTCCCACCTCCCTTTTCATTATTTGGGACTGGCACTGCTTGAGTGCAAGCAGTAGCCGAGCTTTACTTGATTTGTAGTGATTGATAGCTGCAGTCTGAAGACCTGTATTAATTTTCGTGGCGTTGTTTAACTGATATAAGAATGATATGAATTTGAAATGTACTGTTAGAGAAGGATATTGCAATTGAACACTGGCCACAAAGAGTAACAAACATTGAAGTAAAAAGAAGGCTAAACATCAAAGAGAATATGATGCAAGCCATGATCAGACGAAAATTGGGACAATTTGGACACATTTATAGAATGGATAATGAGAGAAAATTAAAGAGTGTAATGACAGGAATTATGGATGGAACGGGAAGAAGAGGAAGACCTAGCAGAGAATGGCTAGATGACATTGAAGATTGGTGTGGAACAGATATACATAACTTATTACAGCAAATCCAAGACAGAGGAGCATGGAGAACAATGGTCAAATGTGCTGTGGACAGCTACGGGTTTTCAGCCCATGGTTTTTGACGATGATGATGATGATGATGATGATGATGAGAAGGAGGAGGAGGAGGAGGAGAAGAAGAAGGAGGAGCTTAGCGACGCATCGTATTATCGTCACCCCACTATTACTCATTAGACCTTTTGTGTTATGGACTTATGTAGACCTACTCGTATCTGTAAAAATGTGACATCGCTTCATTAATTAGACAAGCTACTTCCTGTATATTGGCGTCTGGATGACTATTTAAAGGTGTCGAAACAGATCGCGGCTTTATCTGCAGTTCTCTGTGTTTAGCGGTTATATAGTAAATATCTTTATTTAATCGCTAGTGTAATTGATACCTAGCAATGATACTTGTAAAAGCTAGCTATTATTTTCAGCGAATGTTCGTGAATGTCTTCGTTATTGCTGATAGGGTTGATGACTTCGCAAACATTTTTTGTCATAGAAACTAGGTGACAGGTCAGCAGTTTTCACTTAACAACGCTGTAGTCATTAGAGTCGATCCCCTTATGAGTTAGCAGCTATGTCCGATCGCATCACATGTTGCGAGAGTTCTTCATTTTATGTTCGCTTTCTTCCAAACAATTTGAAGGATAATGACTTATGATTATTACTAAGCTGTAAGTGCTATACATGTCAAACAAATTTCTGTCGACGGAAACTGCCTCTGTTGTTAAAAGCTGTCGTTAATCTCTCGATCCATCCATCCAATTGCAAGTCTGAAGGTCAGGAACGCACCATTAATTGAACGGAGTGACCAAACTTTTGAACCCATTGATTATTGATTAATTCATTCATTACGATAATTTATTTTGCGCCTCTTCAAGGGAAACTACTCAGAGGCGAGATTATTGTTGATAATGCAACAGCACAACAAGGCCTGGTGAATTTTGTGCATTGGTTCCACGGTCGGTGTCCGCGCTCCCATGCGCACAGCTTAGAGGGAAGACATTCTGAGAACCCATCTCCCTACCCAATTACCTACCATACAGCATTCCTTTATCGCTCGTCTCCAGCCCCTCCATCAAATACCAATCATCAAAGCGCTACTTAAACAATGTCGCGGTCCACGTGTCGTCACGTTTCCATTGCTAACGAATTGACAAATAGCGGATCGCCTTACATGCACTTCCGACCGCTGCCATGGCAACAGATTGGCCAATGAATGATCGTCTAACATTCAAGCCTTGGAGACTGGCTTATATCGAACAACATTCCTTCTATTGGCAGAGAGACTGTGAAGATCGAGACGAGTCAACGAATGGCGTTCAATAAAGTCGTTTAGTTACATTCACGGATAGATATATTATATATATACACACACACATAGGCACGCACACAATCCCACCCATATATATATATATATATATATGGGTGGGATATATATATATATTTACATATAAATATTGGTGCGATATAATTATATATGGGTGGAATTGATTATATATATGTATATATATTTATAAGTTTATATATATATGTCTATTTTTACCTAGGAACCCTCTATTAAATGTTTACCTTCTTTTATTGAACTTGGCTTGCGTAACGTTTGTCACGGTTGTAAGACTGACTTCTTTCAACTCTTTTTCCCGTCGACTACAGCGCTGAAATTTTGCACACATTTCAGACCTGCATGACAATGAACGTATCAAATTTGTCTCACACAAATGAAAATTTGACAAATAAATGACAATATAGCCAAAAATTAAATATCGTTTAACCTCTTGAACGAGTCTTCCTTGCCGAGCTCCACTCCAGCAACTTTACATCAACAATGATTTGCAACCAAAAATCTCTAAATAAGTGGAACGATTGAGCCATCTACCAGAGAAAAGAGGATCCCGAAAAACCCATGTTTTTACTTTAACTTTTTTAGACCGAGGTTGGACCGGGAGCGCCTCTGAGTAGATTTTTTTAAGAGGCGCTTTTATAGGTTTCATCGATTGGTAGATTGATGGATATTTTATAATACGAGGAAAGGTTTTGACGAGAACGCTTTACTTTATTTAAATTTCTTGTAAAACAAAGTGCGATATAGGCAACTGGCTGAAATAAAGAATATACTTAATAAAGGATTTATTTTACTCAAAAATACTGTACATAATGACATCTTCCGCTTCCGAATCTTAAGTAGACTGCATTGTCCGTAACACGTAGTATGTCTTAACATGTAACAACATTGTCCAACGTCATGTTGGACAATGTTGTTACATGTTAAGACATGCTACGTGTTACGGACCACTACGATGCAGAATCGTGCCTTTTGCGGTTGTACCGGGAGCAGATTTTGTTTGAAGAGGCGTTGTGTTAAGTTTGATTGATTGATTGGTTGGCTGGTTGATTGGTTGATTGGTTAATTGATTGATTGAGTGAGTGAGTGAACGAGTGATTGCTTGTTTGATTGATTGATTAGTTGGCTGGTTGATTGGTTAGTTTATTGACTGAGTAAGTGAGCCATTGCCTGCTTGCTTGCTAGAGCGATTGATTGATTGCGTAAAAGATACCACAGTGAGCAGAAGAGACGACAGTCAATGATGGCACTCTGTGTTCACCATTCTCTAAGTCCACCCCTTCTCGCACTCTGACTGCCAAACATAAGCCTGGATATCGGATCAATCGCACACCTTTAAATCGCTGTTGGCTTATGCTGTGAATATTTCTCGGCGGACAAAATTTTGGCATCTGTAAAAATTAAATTACTTTAGACAACAACGCACTTCCTGCACTCTGGCAGTGCTAGTCCCAAGTCTGGACAAAGGAGGAGGACAAAGCGAATAATCGCTGTTTTGACCCAAAGTCGTTAAACGGTAACTAACCAACCGATCAAAATAAATGTATCCGAAGTCATTGGACGCTGATATCGGTAACGAATCGATTATATTCTAATAATTAAACAAATAAATGGATCATTTCAAGTGTAATCGAATTGCTAGATGGTTTCCTGTCTTTTTCTAACCTATAAGCAAATCTCTTTAACTAATTCTAATTCTAACCGATTGATTGTTTTTCTATAGCTACCGCTTTGATTGTCTCTCATAAAATGTTGACCAAATATGAATAAAGAGAGATTCTACATGATCCTATATTTCATTCTATATTTTCATCATTCTATATTTGGTTAAATACAATTTCTGAATATCATACCGCGCTTTCTTTACTCCGCATTCTTCGCCCCAAACTCGATATCTGGGTTGTTGTCCTAGGCTGTCAGAGCAGGCCTCACGCGCCCGACCTTCGCCCTTAGCGAGACCAACGGGAGCCGATCACAATCGGCGCTTATCTGCGCATCCATCCGTCGGCTCAACGCTCGCTTGAACACACTGGATGAGACGTTCGCTGTCTTGGGGCTTGCACGCAGCGGCGAGTTGTGCCAGTGTCGTTGAATGCGGCAGACACTGTTGTTGTGAGCAGAGACGGAATGAGTCTCTGATTGTAGCTGCGGGAAAGAATATAGAAAATCTATTCGTTATTGACTCAGAGAATTAATCTGAAAGACTGTCGTAATGATACTATACTAATGAGAAAGGCGTATTCACACAAGCACCTACATGCCTCTATACACTCAAACTACTAATCACACAAGTACCAACTTACCCCTAATATTATTTACACAAGAACCAAAATACCTTTATTTACAAAAACACATACACACACCATACATTAAACACCCATAATTATATAATTATATTTCTATTTATTTATTCACACAAATACCAACATACCGAGTTAAATACAGTCCCCAAATTACCTATTTTCAGAAATACAAACACACATATTTGCATTCACGCAGCTACTCTACACACTTATGCACTCAAACACCCGCATACCCATACATAACCAACCTTCCACGTGACTATAGATAGAACTAAAGCACCAACATACCAATTATACACGCCGACACATTAAGTGCCTTCTTCTCAAACGATTCTGTCTCAGAGACAGTCGAAGTTATCGCTTGGATGCCTGCTTTAAGAGAACCTGATATCGGGGAAGGTTGACCCTCGCGTTCGCAGAGGTGGAGTTAGGGGTGGAGTAAACGCCCGTGCATCCTCCCTCATCCATCTGTCCGTTAGTCCATCCATCCATCTCAGCAATAGGTTGTCAGTTTAAGTCGATCAATTTATATAGCGCCAGAGTTATATATGTCCGTCGGCAGCGTGTTTATATACGGAGGCAGCGATGGAGCTCAAAACATCGTAACATGACATCTGGGTCGTTTCCGTTAGAAGGATATAGATGAAAATTTATAATAATAATAATAAGTTCTCTTTTAATTTCCAATCGACAAACCGCAGTATAGTTACAAGGACAGAATGAGCGAATGATGACAAGTTATTACATGAGTCTAATTTGACCTTCGGTAGTCCAGCAGGGCGCCCACTACATTTTACATCTCATTTTTTAAACCGCCGCCCGCCTAGCGAAAGTAAGAAAGAAGTCAATTTTATGGGGGATACGGTTCTAGAACTCGGTTTCTCAGCTGTGCGTCCCAGTGTGTCCTCCGTTACTCTATCCTTCCCCGAATGAGAACTGGCGCTATGTCAGCAATGCACATGTTATGTGCACCGCGAAAATCGATCAGTCAGTGATTCAGTGAGTGAGTCAGTCATTCAATTAGTGACAGAGTTATAATAAGCGTTTGTTTGATTGTTGCCTGTTTCGAATATTATCGATTCCCAACTCAAGTACATGGTATTGATACCTTTATATATAGCGCTGGTTATAATTTTTTAAAGGTGTCTTAGAAATGCGCTCTAGTGGATGTCAGCTATCATGCAGTCTAACGAAATGCATCAATGCTTTCTGCTTTGCAAACGATGCTATCGAAATGTGCATAGAACGCTAATTAATATATAAAAAAATAACTCCAAGAAAATTGGGGACTACTACCAGCTTCACTCCTTAAATGGAGTACCGTTCCCTTGCAATTTCACTGCTGTTAAACTATTGGTCCTCAAAACTTCGGCACGCATCTCCTTGCACTTAGCTAGGATACAGTTATACTAACGATTATGCAGCGAAAAATGTTTCTAGGATGACTTGTGGTTGAGTTTAGCGAATATTGTGGACACTAACGTCGGCAGAAATTACCTTCAATAGATCAAAACGTTCCTAAGGCACAATACATTTGTGAAGTTAGCACAGTACTGCTAAATCATCGATATGCTTCGACACCTTTAATTATCTTTCTGGCGATGTTCTATGATCACTATTTTTATATAACTACAGACTGTAATTCCGGAAAACAATAAAACACACATCGAAGCAAATAACTATTATCTGCATGTAAGCAAGGTTGACGTGAGCTGCTATTGCAGCGAAAGGATTTCATAAAACTATTGGTAGCCTAAGCACTATTGCGCCGTGGTTTATGCGATTATGGGATTTCGCATTTTAATCGCATAAATTGGCGATTTTCGCTTAAATTCTTAAATGGAAAGTTTTCGAAAATTATTACATGAAGTTCGAGAATTTCATTGAGTGTCAACTATAATTAGCTAGTCCAGGCTATTGTTAGCCTATAGGGGCTATAGAAGTTTATAAATAGGACCCGTGATTTATGCGATTATGCAAGTATCCAATTTTTCGCATAATTTACGAAAACGTTTCCGCAAAATCCACGCGGATCTACTAAGCACCAATGAAGTGCGTCATTTTGTTACAACTTTGCGTAAACCCTAACATCATGAACCTATTAAGTCTCCGTCAGTGCCAGTCCTAATCTACTCAATGAGGGAGGGCGACGCTGGTCATAATCGTTATTGAGTAACTGCTGATATAATTATTATTTGCTACTGATCTGTACACATAGTATTAGTATTATGGTAGTATTCATAGGTAGTGGTAGTAGCAGGAATAAGAGTAGCTAGATGATGGAATGGTGGAACGGTGTATGGCTGAACGTAGGAACTACATCCAAGGAACACATCAGTATCTAAGTAAAGCTGACGGGAATTCACGTGGCAGTCATATACGACGGACTAACCTAATAGCGAAGCAGAAAACGTTTATCGACATCAAATAAATCACACGAGAAAGGGATTCCTGATATCAGACTGAAGGTTATATAGCGCATCGATAGCAAGGGAAGAGGCGGCGCGGAGTGAGGTAGGGTGGACGGACGTCTTATGATATTTTCTGTCGGAGAATTTGCCCTTGAAGTCAGCACGCGAATAGAAACTCACGATTACCGCTCTCGCCGATGATTGAGACTGACTCTTAGAAGTAAAAATCGGAGGAGGTACACAAGAGGAGTGTGACGATGTAAAAAGAGGAATGTTAGAGGACAAATATATAAAAGGAGGGTAATATACATCCGGATATTTCGGTTGTGGGCCCGACTTCTTGGAATAGCCTCCCATTGGATCTTCGGCTCTTGCCTATGAGCTCTGTTATTCATTTCTTTTCTACTCTGAAATCAGTCCTTTTTGGCCGAGGTTGGAGTGGGAACGCCTCTGAGTCGATTCCCTGAAAATTCGCTATATCAAGTTTCTTTGAGTGATCAATTAATTGTTTCGTTGATTGATTGAATTACTGACTGACTATTTGACTGATTGATTGACTGATTGTTGGATTAACCCTTTGAGAGTGAAGTGGGGTATGACTGATCAGGCTTACATATATATAACCGGCTGAAGACGATATAAAGGTGTCTACAAAATTGATGATACCATCATTACTCTACGTAATTGTTGGTAGTTTTAGTTCAACGACATTGTGTATTAAGAAAGATCATAAGCGATCCTTCCTCCTCTATCCAGGCTTGGGACTGGCACTGTCAGAATTCGAGCAGTGACTGGGCCTGTCGTCCTATCATTAATATGGGTGTAGTACGCCGTTAAGTAATTTGCTGGCGTTTTCAGAATATTTATATTAACATGATGATTTATCTTATTAGAAGTAGTCCTTTGTCTAATTCAAGCACCATTAGCGACATCTTTTGGCCATCATTGCACTTTGTTGCTCGACGAGTTTGACCCATTTTGGCTCCGTAGCGGCGCTCTAAATATGAGGGACGTAACAAAATGGACTTATTTTAAAACAGCAGCTACGCTGATAGCTCGCTCTCCTCGTTTCTCTCGCATCTCTACCTTTATGTTTGATTAACTTCATTGGCTCTCTCTTCACGCTCGCATACAATTTGAAATTTTCATTTGATCTTCACGGCTCAGTGGGGTCTTGCCCCGAGATACCTGACTGACGTAATACTTCGGCCTCATTATGTTTCCTCCCTTAGTCCTCTTCAACAATAGGCTCGGCCTCTTGGTTCCTCGAACTAGAACAACTAGGGCTCAGTCTCGATCTTTTGCTTCAATTGGTCCCTCTCTGGGATACACGCTTCCTACATCTGTTCGCTCTAAAATTCTATCTGACAGTCTTTCATCCTCTTTTGCTTTTCTCAAAAGCAACTTTTTTCACGGGACCTTGCGCACTGTCAGCGCTTCTGAACGGTTCACCCTACTAGAAGCGTTCTAGAAATGTTTAATACAATATTATACAACACATTTCATTGCAGGGTGTTTTAATACGAGATCCGATTGAGAAGTATGTCGATAATAAAAATAGACTCACTTCATTTCGCTATAACATTTTCCGTGTTGAACAATTCCGACGTACATACAGTTATTCAAATTGAAGACCTGTAATAATTATCTTAGCAATGTAGAGCATCGTCTCGTGTTATCGTGATACCTGTAGTTGATTAGACTAATTATGTTAATGCATTATTAATTAGTATAAGTTATTAGTTTACATTTTGCGACGCAGTTTGAACACGCATAATCAGTAATTGGTCATAGACTGACGCATTTATATAACTGTTTAGTACACAATTTAAAGGTGTCGAAACAGAGTGTCACACTTCACGAGCAGTTTTCTGCATTTAACGGCTGTATAAATATTTACCTCCAATCGCTTGTGTTATTTATACAAAGTGCAATCACTGCAATGTAATGTAATCGCGCATTAAATGAATCACATAACAGTGATATCATTAACATCCAGCTGTAGTCATCAGCGAATTTTCGTGCGTTTAGCGACATGTATATAACTGACAGTTGTTGAACTTTTAGAACAAAAGAAACAATAGCTAGATTTATTTCTATTAAAAATATTACGAGAACAATTAATTAGGCTTTTTTTATGCTGTATCATTATCAGTTTGTAGTTGGCCTGGTAGAAGCTTTCGACACTGTAGTAGCGACAGCTGCTGTTACTGCCGAATGAGGGAAACAAGAATATATATATGTTAATATAAATACCTATAGCGTTACCTATAGCGACCTATGGCAATTTAGGTCATCCATTTACAGGTGTCGAAATTTACCATAATTAAAGAGTCGGTTTACTGTTTAATACGGCTATATGCTAAATTTTCCTTCAATCGCTTGTGTTATTGATATATAATAATGATGCCAGTAAAAACCAGCTGTTGTCTCCAGCGTATTTTCGTGCATTTAACGACAGCTTTAAGATTGACAGGGCTGATGACTTCAAAAAATAAGTGTGATATTATAGTCGGTATTTGTGTGAAGTTTCAATTTGACGACGATGCTGTGATTGGTCATTTGAACCGATATCCTCCATCGTCCAGACTTTGACTGGCACCACCTTAGGTTGGCAGCTGTATCCGATCGCATTGTGCTTTGTGGAAATTCGACATTGTTTATGGTCGCCTTATTCCAGCAATTTGAACAAAAATGAATAATTATTATAATCAGATTCGTCGCAGAGTGAAAGTCACAACTGATTCTCAAGTCAACCAAGATCAAGGAAAGTTCGCTGCATTAATATAGGCGTATTATGATTGAGGAAGATCTGTTTTCTAGGAAAGTAGTTTAACGACACTGTGTGAAAACAATGACCATTAGCGTCGCCCTCCTCCCATATTCAAGCTTGGGCATGGCAACAGCATACTACAACCAGCGGAGAGTTTAATCGAAAATACTGCATATATATCGTCTGTTGGAAACCAAATAATGGTGTCTTAAAAATAAATATTTCTCTGGTGATCAATCTTGTTGCATGCAGTAGTAGTTTCAATTTCACGAAATTGTGTGATCACAGAGATCATCAAAGTCGCCCTCCTCCTCTTTATCTTGTCTTGGGACTGGTGCAGCCCAGTTATTCATCTTTAGCGACATCTATTGGCTATCATTGCCCTCACGCACTTGCTTCAGTTTAACGACACTGTAAGATTGCAAAGATTATTTGCGTTTCCCTCCTCAGTCATTGTTCATGGAACTGGCACTGCCATGTTACAAGCAGCGCGAAGTTGAGATGACTAATAATGCTAGCTTCCGTTTGCTGACTGCGAAGCATCTGCTTCTTTTGGAACAATTAAGCTTTTATTTGTTTGGTTAAGAACAATTTAAAGGCGTGTTTGAATGTCGGTGTAATATTATCAGTGTCATCCATCATTAAACGACACCATGGTTGCCTTGACTAACGATGTCCATTACTGTCTTACATAATGTATGGATCAACAACGAATCCTATTGTCAAACTTTTTATTTCAATGTTCATCGGCTTTTCATTGCATCCAAAATCTAAATATATGCATCTACGATTAAGAGGCACAATGCAAAGCCTTGGAGTGTCGCTACTTTTCTTAATGACATAAAAAATATGGTTATCAAGGTCAGTATTTTCATTTAGCAGCATTGGGAAATAGTATGTTGGACAAACTGCATGATAGTAAAAGGCAGCACTTTGCAGCAATTGCCGACATCAAGACTTAAAATGTGAGAACGCTTCGTGGTGATCATTCTTAAAGTACTTCTCGATGTATTCAGAAAATAACAGCGGTAGTTTTGTTTAAAATGTGCATGAAGAATGCCTAAGTTGATCTAACGGCAGCAGCTCCGCGGGGAAGCGTCACGCGGGCTTATTTTAGGTGAAAAGCACAGTGTGAAATTGACAGCAGTTAGTCTTTACACGTATCAATGTTAAGTATTAATTACACTAGGACGATTGAAGAACAATTTACCTTATAAAGCCAATAACCACAGATTACAGTCTATTGAATTATGATCTGTTTCGACACCTTTAAATAGTTTTCTAAAGTGCCATATATAATTTTTCTGTTCCATAAAAATTAAATTGGTGAAGTCGGTATGCGGTAAATCATAAATAATATCCTCTTGAGTCGTCTCTCCTTAACTTTTGGGATAAGAGACCCTTCGACTTATTTGGATCAAGTCTTATCTCTTCGAGCGTTGTACATCTGTTGTCTTTCACTCATCTCGTTCGCCCGGCGCCCTGCCGCCTTTGGTGTCCCCCAGACCTCTTCTCTACATTCTCTTCACTGCAGATATCGAGTCTCTACTCGCATCTTGTTCTCTTACTAGCCATTCTTACGCAGATGATGTTCAATCGTATGTGCATTGCTCATCATCCCAGGCTTCTTCTACAGTCCGAACTATGTCTCAAGCTACAGATATCCTAACTTCCTAAATGTCATCAAATCTAATGCGACTTAATCCGCAGAAGACTCAATATATTTGTGTCGGTACCCGCCAGCAGCTGAATAAGCTGGACTTGGGGTCTCAGTCTTCAGAATTCCTTAACTTTGTATTCTCCACCTGTGTCAGGGATCTGGAGGTAGTTCTGGATCAAGAACTGTCTTTTGTGAAGCACATTTTCAGCATTGACTCGTTCCTGCTATTATTTCTTGCACCAGTTGCGGGTTGTTTCCCGTCTCTCTCCTCATCTTCTGCTGCCACTTTGGTTCATGCCTTTATCGTTAATCGATTAGATTACTGTTCCTCTCTCTTCTGTTGGCTCCCTCAGGTCCGATTGCAACCCTTGGAGGGGGTTCAAAGGGCTGCAGCTCGTTTGATTGGTTGTGTTCCTAAATTTGGCCACATCTCTACGTACATGCGGGACGTCCTTCACTGGCTTCCGGTTAGGCAGCGCATTCAATATAGAATCTCCTCTATTATCTGGCACTGTGTTGTGGGCAATGCGCCTGTCTATCTTAGGGATCTGTTCACCTTAACTTCGGCTTCTTCTGGTCGCCGATATCTTCGCTCGGCCTCTAGAGGCGACTTTGTTGTTCCACATGCTCATACCGCAACCAGGCAAAATAGAGCCTTCGCAATTGTGGCAGTGTTTGGAACAACCTCCCATCTCACCTGCGCTCTCTCCCGCGCGACCTGTCTGACGCTTTCTATAAACTTCTCAAGACTTTCCTTTTTGACCGGTACTTGGTCGGGAGCGTCTCTTGAATAGTTATCTTGAAGATACACTATATAAATTGCAATGATTGATTGATTGATTTAACATTGCAAATAAATCAATATTTTATATTAAGTGAAAGTTCTCCAAAATTAAGTTATAACAAGTCTATAATATTTCCACTATCAAACATCACTAACCATTGTTTAGTATGCTCCACTGTTAATTTAGAACCTCAACAAGACGAACTAATTGAGATGCAAGAATCTAAAAACCATATTATAATTATAGCGTTATCAATTTGTAGTAGTAACAGTTTTCGACACCGTATCAAAGACTGTTGTGGTTGCTGATTAATGGATGGATGGGTTCAGGGTTTAGCGACAGCTTATGACAACAGAGACCATTGCCGCAGACAGCAATTTGCTTGGCATAATACAGGACTTACAGCTTTTCATAACAGTCGATGATTTGAGGTAGTTATGTAGTTGCAGTTTAACGACACTATGTGATAACAAAGGCCATTAGCGTAGCCCTAATACTGATTGCTGATCGAACGAAACGAGAATTTAAATAATAGCGATTTGGTCGATCATTTAAAGGTGTCGAAACAGATCATAAATTAAGAGTCGGTTTAGGCCTACTGTTTTAAACGGCTACATTGTAAATTATTCTTTCAATCGCAGTGTTATTTGATACATTTAATAGTGATAGCTTTAAAATCTACTTATTGACTTTAGCGAATTTTCGTGCATTTAACATATTATAAGAGAGTTCTGACAGTCATTCTGATTTTGGAAGGTCGTGAGCGTTCAGCCCGTTGCTGCTTTTCTGCGTGTGACTGCCTGAATTTCAGTTGTTAGTAGTTAAGCTAGAAAGGGACATTCGTTGCTTAACAACGTTATGGTTGCCATGGCAGCCGCTGTCAATCTATACCTTACATATTGTAGCGACATCTCATGATATCAAAGGCAATTCCTGAGAAAATCGAAGGTATATGCATCCAACGATAAGAGTAATAATTGCATTCGAAATGCAACATTAAGGCCGTCAAAACAGTGCGAAAACACCCGAAAATTGTGTTCATGCGATGCTATATAATAATAAGTCTCACTATTTATTGTAGATGAGCTCGTCTTTAGGTGAGGTCTAATTATATGCGGAAATTCTACATCAATCTTAATAAAGGCGATTATATCACATTTAAAGAGGTGTATAATAACATGATATATATATATATATATATATATATAGATATATATATATATATATATATATATATATATATATGATATATATATATATATATATATATTATATATATAGCTAATACGCAATTTAAGGCAAATCTGAACGGACATCGATTGCTATAACATCCGCAATCATTCGCTTATTACATCAAACAGCAAATTAATCAGATGACTAATTAATAATAGCATTAACAATGATTGTAGCTAAGCTACTATTTGTTTATTAATTGATGCTACCAAGTAATTAGTAAGATTACTTGATATGATACATTAACGGCTGATAGCAAGTTGAACGAACGTCGAGTTTGCCTGTGGGGCAGCCTGAAAAGCAGCCAGCTTTTCTCATTGATCTATCGCCCTCTAATGAGTGGAAGGCTGAGCTGTCCTCGTGAAGCTAGCGGATACTGGATCCGGATGTGTGCTGAATCTCTTGTTCATAGCACTATTGCTTGTGCTGTTGTTAGCGCCGTTGTCAGTGCTGTTGTTAGGTTAGCATTGTTACTAGTGATGTTAGTGGCCTGTTGCTGCTGACGGTGATAACAAACAACGACTATAATGATGAATGAGATTGGTTCAAATTGTTCTACGTTTCCTGTCATCGGAGGTCGCTTAAATCTAGTTAGGACATTGGTGAATAGTGCATACGTAGCATACATTGAAAGCAAAGGTTCGCACCGTGTAGAGCGTATACTAAAGATAATTAGCTAATTAATAATGACAATTAGTTTTCCGTTGTTCAACAACAGGTTACATCTTACCTTGTAGCACACCTTCGCTTGACGAGTTGTCGCCTTATACTACTTCTACGTATCTAATCACCGTAGATTTTCCATAAGATGAACTATTATTATTATTATTATTAATCCACAGTTTAACGTCGTCATGTGATATCTATGGCGGTTGACGACAATTTGAAACATTCACAGTACAGTGAAAATAAATTTATAGTGTCCGAAAGACACCATTTATTACTGTGAATTTTAAACTGTCATTAGTGTTCATTGTTTCACAGCATAGATAATTATGGAGTTAACAACATCAATAATATATGTAGTATGGTATCTCATGCAACTTTAATAATATTTGCAATAAAAGCTGCATCAAGAAACGTTCAAAATAAAAGCAAATTGTTTATGACCAATCTTTATGTACGTTTTTCTAATCATCAAACTTTTAAAGAACTTTTCAGCATGAATTTTTTCATCATGTTCTTATTCTATCAAACATTATTACAGATATGTTTTTAAATAATGAATACCTATGACATTCATTTATCATATTATACCAAGTTGCTAATATTCACGTTGTAGTCGATATCTAAACTATCTATTTCAAATTCTGATTCATTTAATTTAGAATTTGGTGACACTGAAATTAAGCTGTCATCCGTGAAAATTTCAGCCAAAACTTCTGCTGATGTTCGCTTACGACCTCTTCATGTCATGGTTTTATTTACCGAACGCACTGAAGTGACGTTAGAGTGTTGTCAACAAAACGTCTTTACTAATGGATTACTCTTATCACACTATAGCCTACCTAATCTAGACTATTTCTGGCACTACAGGCTAGCTAATCGAGGGCAATTTTGCCTTGTACGACGCATTTATACGGCATCCCCAGCCAGCGAAAGTCCAATTCCTTGCCTGACTTGCATATATTCAACCAATCACAGCTCAAAGCCTTATACTTATAGTTATACGGGGAATGCATAGCTTAAACTGGGTATGTAAGGATGGAATGATCCACAGTTTTTTCAACACTTTTTTACAAGATCCGCTGACGCAAATAAATATGTCAAAATATTTTACTTATATGGTAAAACTATATCGTTTAAATGAAGTGTTTGATACGTCTTCCCCAGGTAAAGGGTTGACAGCTAGTTGTAATATTATAATCCGGTTAAGCAGAGAGAATCCCGATTCTATTTCTATTCTATTCAATGTATTTTCTATTCTACTCACGGATTTATATAGCGCCTCTCACAGTAGAACCTAATCAGAGGCGCTCCCAGTGCGAAGGACCCATAGAGAAAAGAAAAGTCTTAAGTGAACGAGCATAAACAGTTGTGGTACTAAATAAGATTGCAGCATGAGTCACAGCAGGAAGGCCATTGACGTCTTACAGCCCTCATGGAGTGGTAATTAAAAATTCTTTGTAACAGCAAACGAGTACTTTGCACTGAAATTTGCCAAAGACGATTTCCGTCATCATTAACGGCCTTTTTTGCTATAAGATGTCACTATTAGCCCTAGTTTTCTTCGTTATTGCAAACGAACATTGGAGACAAACCTAAATAAGTAAAACACATTTTAAACTGTGTTATTCGCTTTATTGATAATATCAGAAACGCAATTATGATGTTCTATTCAAACCACTAAACAAGTGTATCAAATGGCGAAAGTTGACAGCAAACTGTTGGGCCACATCAAATCCCGAAAACTGCGGTACTTCGGGCACATCGTGACACAGCCTAAAGACAGCATTGAGAATAGTATGATGTTGGATATAGTGGAAGGAAGTCGAACTCGTGGAAGACCCAGAATCTGCTGATTTAACAATGTCATGGCGCGTACTGGTTTAAAAGTCACAAGCTTAATGAACATCGTACAAGACAGAAAGCAATGGACATCACTTTCCCATTTGTGTAGTCAACCGTCGCGAAGCGACGATGACGATATGACATGACATTTACTATTCTCATTATTAGCCTGTAATTTATCGTTAGCCAGGATGGATCCATGCACAGCTCAAAGCCTTATACTTGTACTTATACGGGGAATGCATGGCTTACACTGGGTGTGTAAGGATGGAATGATCCACAGTTTTTTCAACACTTTTTTTCGAGAAGGTCCGCTGACTCAAATAAATATGTCAAAATATTTTACTTATATGGAAAAAATATATCGTTTAAATGAAGTGTTTGATTTTATTTTAAAAGGTTATGACTGTTCGTACAATCTTCGATTCCATCATAACGGTTGAACGCAATCTGTTAATTCCTCAAATGCCGTTGAGATTATATTTTAAAACGGAGTCATTTGTTCTCCGTTCCGTCCAGCTGACTATCTCCATTCTTCGCCATAATTATATCCACACCACTATTAACCAGGTTGTCATTGAGAACAGGTCACAGAATGATTGGGGACAATTAGGATAAAGAATGACTGCAATAGAGGCCACAAGATGTCGGCAAACTGTGCATGATAAGGATTGTTATCAGATACCTAGTATTCAGTTAGATACCTTTAAAACGTTTGCGAAGGACGCTATATAGCGCAACCAAATTGGACCATTTTATTAACTATCTCCATTCTTCGTACCGAGGGAAAGCGTAAGGCCAATTGACGCAACAAAAACCTTAATGGACCAGATAATTCGATAGTCGTAGGTGCATGATCCCCCGAGTTGACACAGCGCTCGTTGATGAAAACCCATCGCATATTTTATGAGGATGTCTTTCCAAGGGTTGGTGCCGTCTTATGAGTACAATTACAACATAAAATAATGACATTTCTAAAAGTTTATTTTCCAAAAGTTTCTTTTCTCCTCTCGTCCCTTTAGTGGGTTCTTTGATTTCAATTAATTATTATATTAAAAATAACGACTGTCATTATTATTTTTATTCTTAAACAGTTTAACGACATCTTATTGCAACACAGGCTGTTGACGTCTTCAGAATTTGTTACATTTTAGTTCGATTTCGTATATAGTTTAAATCCTTTATCTTTATGTTGTCTTTCTTTCTTTTGTGATGTTATTCATTCCATTTCTGCATGATAGGCTGCTGAGACAGTAATATGGTTGTAGATATTTCATAATAAATAAATGATTATTACATTTTATTCCCACATATATAAACATACATATTGTATATATATATATAAATATATATATATATATATATATATATATATATACAAAGTATACGCATACACATGTGAAACAGATTTTCATGAAGGCTCTTTTTTGACCGTATCGGGTCTTTTCTTATTTCAGTTTTTTCCCATGAAGATTTTTTCCATCTTATTTTACACAGCATCAAAATAATTTCATAACCTCAATGTCAAACTATCTATATAAATGTTAACAAGTAATATTCAATATTAACAGTACATCACTTTATAGGATTATATACAATATTCAATAATCCAAATCAACACAGCAACGAAAGGAGCCATAACAAATTTGAGTACGCATGAGCTAAATTATATATATATCCTTGGTTAAGACTTATTTTAAGGTGTCTTTGAACGTCGACAGAGTATTTTTAGTGGCAACTTTCTGTTAACAACGTTGTGGCTGCCATGGCCGCCAATGTCAACTTCGACCTTACTTATTGTAGGGCTTTCGTCTCGATAAGGAATAAAACTATGGAACTTCTTATTTCGATGTCGAGCAGTGGTCCTCAACCTTTTTGATACCACGGCACACTTGAGATCTTTCGAAATTCCGGCGGCACACCGTTGAACTAAAACTAATTTTTATGTTTAATTTTGAGCAATCTTGCTTTTAAGCATTTACCATGCCAAAAAAGGCTTAATTTAAAGTTGTAAGCTTACATAATTTTCAAAATAAATCAGAGTAGGGTGGACAAACCATTTTAATTTAGGGGTTTAACTTGAACAGGTTAAAATTTTACATTTAAAATTTTACATTTACAATGTTAAACATAAACTGATTGCAAACTGTGCGTGTTATTGGTGTAAAACCTGTTTAAATGTCAATCAGTGTCAATGAGATATCTGGGCTTGATGTCCCTTGCAAATTTATTTAATCCTTGGACGAATTTCCGATGAACAAACTCTCATTTCTTCTTCAACACACTTCAAATTTTCTCTCATTTTGTATTTAATATTTGCAAGAGTTGAAAACCCGAGCTCACAGAAATAGGATGTGGAGAACTGTGAAAGAATATGCAGTCATCTTTTAAATATTTTGATGTTCCTTTTCTGCCATTATCCAGAATGCATCTAAGAATATTTCTGAATGTTTAGGTTTTAAAGTTCTATCAGAGCTAAATTCACTGTTCCTCTTCTTCTTTTAACGTTAATATGTTTGTGTTGCCTGCAATTTGAACAAATGGGTCTTTCACCCAATCATAGCGTTCAGATGACAGGGAAGGAAAGTAATGCTGAACCTTGTCTTCAAGAGTGGTGAGATGATCAAATATCAGAGGTGTCGTTTCATTGCTAGAGTTTGCAGGAAAAGGAGGAAACATTTCAAAATTCTTGATTTCCATAGGGGCCGTCCATAAATGACGTCACGCACTTAGGGGGGAGGGGTCTGACATTTGTGACGATGTGTGACGAGGGGGGAAGGGGGTATGAGTAATGTGACGTCACATTAAAAAAATAATTTTTGAAAAATTTATAAAAACGTCCTTTAATATTTTATAAAGCAATATAAATTTTTTATTTTATTCACTAGATGTCAATAGCATAGGATTTCTGACAAAATTTTGGTTCTAAATTTATGTTCACTTTTGACGTTTATTATTACTCTGCCAGGAAGAGGAAATTGCAATTATTCTTTTATGCAGTCGTTCTGTGGCGGACAGGCCACAAGGCTTGGATTAAAGAATTTGTTCGTAATTAATCGGCTCGCCATAGCGCTTAATTTACGTACATTTTCTTACAGTGTTGGTATTGGAGGGAAGACCGATCGGCGGTTTGTAGTTCTGTGCATAGCGTGCAGACGCATGAATCGGGTTGAGTATAGCCTGACATGCGGTGCGTCGCTTATATTGTAGAGTGGTGACGACTGCTCTGCATATACGGTGCATTGAATTCCTTGGTTAGCGATTAATACCGCACACCCGTGTGGTCGGTGAGCGTTCGTTCAAAGCTTGGTTCACGGCAAGTTGCGAGAAAATATAGTTGCGGACGAGAGGGCGTCCAAAAACTAGTCCGAGCTACAGCCGAGCGTCTGGTGTTGAGACCGACTCTGCCGATCTGATAGGGCTGGGGCCCTACCCTGTTATCGATCGCGAGAAAGTCTGCAGCCGATCGTGAGGTTGCTTCCTCTGGAAGGTCCGACAGTGAAATAAATAAATCACAGGTCTGTGTAAAGACCGGGTAAAGCCCGGGTTAGCCGTTCGCATATACCAAGAGAGGCCTCGGCGGCCGACAGTGAGACAGACTGGGTGAGTCCCAGAAGGGACCGACCGCATATACCGAGAGAGGCCTCGGCGGCCGACAGTGAGACAGACTGGGTGAGTCCCAGAAGGGACCGACCGCATATACCGAGAGAGGCCTCGGCGGCCGACAGTGAGACAGACTGGGTGAGTCCCAGAAGGGACCGACCGCATATACCGAGAGAGGCCTCGGCGGCCGACAGTGAGACAGACTGGGTGAGTCCCGGAAGGGACCGACCGCATATACCGAGAGAGGCATCGGCGGCCGACAGATATATAGACTGGGAAAAATCCCCGACCGCGCAGACCGTGAGAAAGTTTTGGTAACCAAGAAATATAAATGTTGGCTACCTAGATCGGTCATAGTTAATCCTCGCGTTTTCCAGCAGGTTGTCGGATACGCAAAAGTTTCGGGTGGCCGAGTCTGAGAAAGTTTTGGTAACCAAGAAATATAAATGTTGGCTACCTAGAACGGTCATAGTTAATCCTCGCGTTTTCCAGCAGGTTGTCGGATACGCAAAAGTTCCGGGTGGCCGAGACCGAGAAAATTAGGGTGGCCGCTAGAAATACGGGGAAAGTTTCCCATTGAATACGTTCGATAAATACGGGGAAAGTTTCCCATTGAATACGTTCGATAAATACAGGGAAAGTTTCCCATTGAATACGTTCGATAAATACGGGGAAAGTTTCCCATTGAATACGTTCGATAAATACAGGGAAAGTTTCCCATTGAATACGTTCGATAAATACGGGGAGGGTGACCCCCTTGGTGCTTACGACGATTACAAGAAACGGTCGTGACTGGTGCCGAAGACCTCAATAATTGCGGCTGTTGCCTCATCTTCTTTTCCCCTGTAATATATATACTTGGCTACCTAACGTGGTCATACTTACTCCCTGTAATATATATACTTGGCTACCTAACGTGGTCATACTTACTCCCGCGGTCTTCCGTGGTTTCTTTATTTACGTGTCTAATCGCAATATCTTTACTCGCGGTTTTCCCGCGATATCTTTACTTGCGCGTCTGATTCGAAATATCTTTATTCGCGGTTTCCCCGTGATACTTCTTCTTGATTGTCTTACGGTCTTTCGATAAATATTCTTGTTGGCTACCTAACGTGGTCATACTTACTCCCGCAGTCTTCCGTGGTTTCTTGACTTGCGTGTCTGATCGCAACAATATCTTTATTCGCGGTTTCCCCGCGATATCTTTACTTGTGTGTCTGAACGCAGTATCTTTAATTGCGGTTTTCCCGCGATATCTCTTCTTGATTGTATTACGGTTTTTCGATAAATATTCTTCTTGGCTACCTAACGTGGTCATAGATACTCCCCGGGTTTTCCCGAAGTCTCAGTATATGTTACGGTGTTGGTGGATAACTGCAAAACGCAGAGGACGGTAAATCGTGGTGCATGATAATTTACACGTGTGAGGCCGGTATGCCACACACGGACATGGAGCGAGAGGTACATGAAGAGTGGAAGGTGCGATTTCCGGTGGATAAGTGTCTGGGAAAAGGCGACGTTAAGATCAGTGGCCAGCATTGCCTACGGCAAAGTGACGAAGGGACTTGTTACAAATATTTCTGCTCTCCGGAACAGGGAGAACGTTTGATGCCCCCTGTTGGCGATTGTTCAAGAGTCACGAGATGTAGAATGATACGACGAAGCTCAGGTCAGGTAGAGAGAAAGAGGAAAACCGTCTCTAAGCGAGTAAACAAGAAAGGGAAGACTCCGGTCGGTAAAAGAGCGAACCCTGTTCTGAATAAAGGCCATCCTCAGGACGTTGCCCATCCGGCGACCGCGGAAGTGATAGAGTCTGATCCCGAGACAGAGTCATATACTGTTGCCTCTTTTAGAGAAACGGTCAACCCCGATTCTCCTCTGACAGTCACTGCTACGATAGGCAGAGATGGAGAACGGTCAGGCTATGCTAAAAATCGACTTAGAAGTGACTCGAGTGGCTCCAGACACAGAAGAGAGCTGGAGCCGACACCGTTGCGCGACCTGGTAGCGTCCGAACGGTGTACGCCACAGTTCAATGTAGGCTACTATATTAAAAAACGCATTATTTTCGAATTAATAATATTATAAAACGTAAGTATTGTAATTCCTGTCACTATTACGTTGCCCGAGAACTATTCTGGCGTATCTCAAAATTTGCCATTAAATTTCGAGAAAATCGATGTTAAAGTTTTGCATAATGTAACGTCATACCAGCGTAATGCGCTATTTCAAATTTGCATAATCGGCGCGAAATCAGTAAAAATATATCTACATGAAGTTAATAATACGTTGAGTGTTACTTTGCTCTATAAAAAATAACGGTCGTTAACGGTCGTTCTGATTGACATTGAGCAGTATAATTCCAGATGATCGTTTGTATCTTATTCTGCTTATGAAGAATCCTTACTGTATAAAGCGTTATTCTAGCAGTTAATAATTTTGGTGGTAAAAATAACTGGCATTATGCAATGTAAAATAAACGCACAGAGTGCGAGCCTTCGCAGTGTGAGTGGAACAGAGAGCAATGCATCAGAGAGAAATGCAGCAGAATGCAATATAGCAAGAACAATGCAACAGAGAGAAATGCAGCAGTACAGAAATGCACCACAGAACAATGACACAATACGTTTGAAAATACGTTTTTCAAGAATTGTAAAAAAACGGTGATTTTTAATGAAATTTTGTATAAGAAGTCTTTTGAGCGGCTTTTTATGGTCCTTCAAACGACACTAACCCAATGAAAATCGGTTCAGCCCTTCTGAAGATACTTTGATTTTTCTATGATTATCAATCGACTAAAAAATTCGCTTTTTACAAATTGTAAAAAAGCGTCATTTTATGAAATTTTGCAATTAGGAATTTTTGAGTGGCTTTCAGTGCACTTTCCAACGAGATGAACAAGGTTCAGTTCTTCCGGAGATATTTTTATTTTTTTATTTTATCAAAATAATAATTTGTTATGATTCAACCAGAACTTCAGAACTTTTCATCCTGCTTTGGAAAAAATTATAAGTCGTTCTACCGCAAAGTTTCAATATTGCTATACATAATTACTACTATTAATTCTATAGGTTACTTCTTTTTATAAGAAAATAAAAGAATAAAAATTATTCTGAACATCGCATTTTTTTAGCATTAATAGACGATGAGTCTAAGATCATTTTAAAATGATTTTTTATGCTAAGTTCAGCAATGTTTAAAAAAGTTAATTATTAATTTTTATGTTTTATTTGAAATTAAATGAAGAGGGTTTTTCCTGGGGGGGTCAGAGCATTGTGACGTCATATTTGAGGGGGTCAGATTTTTTGTGACGAAGTGTGACAAGGAGGGGGAGGGGGGTCAAAAATCAGCCAATTTCGCGTGACGTCATTTATGGACGGCCCCATATCTGAATTTTGCGTTGCAAAGATATAAGTTCGTCAGTAGGACTTAAAAGGTTCTGATTACCGTTTGACCCTAAAGACTAATGTTAACAACATTCAAATACTGTAATATATCTGTCAGATATGACAGCTTAGCACGCCAGAATTCACTAATAAGAAAAGCCCAAAATGGCCATTTGCAAAAAAGGTCAGCAGTTTACCTCTCAGCTGGTACACCAGAGACAAAACTTTCCCTCTTGAGAGCCCTCGTACTTCTGTAGGTATAATCAGGCGCACATGCTTTGATTCCATATTAAAGCAAAGCTATCGAATAAGCACGATTTCAACAGAAACATTTACACCAGTGTGCCGCGGCACACCGGTTGAGAATCATTGATGTAGAGTGATGTCTCATTAAGACCAATGCCTTTGGCGACAAAATGTAATATTCAATTCAATTTTTTTATTAGTAAATCGAAAGTAAATCACGGTTGGCACACCTCAATCTAGTTACAAGATACAGCAACATATTTTTATTCAATTTTTATTATATAATATATTTATATTATAATATAAATCTATCCAACGAAAACGAGGAATCATTGCATCAGAAATACAACATTAAAATGCGTAGAACAGACCAAGAACACCCTAAAGTAGCATTGATGCGGTAGTATATAAAGGTGAATCTCACTGGTTAGACGACAACAAGTCTACTGTAAAACGGAAAATAGCAAACAATGTATGTTCTACGACCCAAACTATAGCCTGCCATTTGTCGATGGTATAGGCCCAGCGAATATAGTTGTACTTGTATTTATAATTGTAACGGAATACTTATATAGCGCCACTTCAGATCAGGAGGCGCTCACGACTCAACACATACATGTAGTTAAACGAGAGAGCAAAAAAGTCTTCAGACGCCTCCTAGGAAGGCAGCAGCGGAGGGAGAGAGCAGCTCCTCCCGTAAGGAGGTTGCCAGAAGAATTACAGAATTAAAGATGCCCCATTCTCAACTGAATGAACCCAGCCATTAATTCGTTAATTCAATGCGAATATTTATATATTTATGTTGAGCCCTTCAGGGTTACTACTCAGAAACACTCCCGATTATTGCCGTTCTGAGAGTGTTTAGAAATAATGAAATAATTCGAATATCTTTTTTTCAAATGCACATGAAATTGATATAACGTGGAACGTCAAAGCAAATAGAACAGCGGTGGTGTTTCCAGAGTTTAACAACAGCTTATGACAACAGAGGCCGTTGCCGTCGACAGAAATTTGCTAATAGCACATTACAGCACTTACAGCTTCATCTGATTTTCTGATTCGGCGTTGGCCTAACTGTAAATGTCCAAATGTTAATCTGTACTTATCATAGCCATTGTAACAAGCTGCGTTTTTGCCAGCATGATATCGGAATAAACGAAAATTGATTGATTGATAAAATAGAACAGCAATTGCCGGCCCATAGCATACAGCTTTCTGATGAACAATTTAATGGCGTCGCAACAGAGCGTTTCTGCTTTTAATTTATGAATCATAACTGTAAAAGATAGCAATTTTCTGAAGATATCGCTAAAATTTTAGACCATAAACTAACTAGATCTGTTTTAATTTTTATTACAGTTTTAACACCTACAATAATTACTTAGGCTTCTTGTGCTGTGCCATTCTCAATTTGGACCTCTACGATGCAGTATCGTGCTTTTTCGGTTGTAGACCCGACTGCTTGGAATAGCCTTCCATTGGATCTTCGGTTCTCGCCTATAGGAACTGTCTACGCTATATATATATATATATATATATATATATATATCACACTCTGAAATTCATGAAATAACTAGTAATCATCCATTCATGCTATGACTGGTGATCACACTGCGTTCATCTTAGTTTGAATTAGTAGGCCAAGTCTCTAATAATAATAATTATGATAATGTAGCCATTACATGTATCCTTGGAGCAAACCATAATTTATTATTGCTGGTGTTGATGTTTTTAATTTTAATATTATTATTACAGGTGGTATAATTTGCAAGATAGGTACACGCATGAACGAAGCAAAACTTGTTTAATTATGATTTACAAGCTGGTGTACCCGGTGTTCACCCGGGTGAAGAAGATTATGGAGGCACCTTGATTGAAGACTAAGTTGTGGGGAGGCACTCCTGTTCCTGCTGGATCTGCAGCCTGTCGTTCCTGACTGACCCGAGTGGACTCTGCAGCCCTGGAGGAGGCTGCCTGGCTGGAAGAATTCACCTTCCCTCAATTTAATCCCTCCTCCTCATCTGTAATTCCTCTTCTCTTTCTCCGTCTTCTCTAATTTCTATTCACTCTTTGTTCTCACTCACCTTTTCCAAACTTTCTCCCCTTCCTCCTAATTCTCACCTTATCCTAATCGTTTCCTCCCTCACCCCATCATTCTCTTCACACTCCTCACCCTCTACTTTACTTCATCTTGCACTCATCGTCACACTTCTCCTTTCCTCTACTCCATAATCCTTCCATGCGACTTCCTCTCCTCCTTCTCCTCCTCTTCCTCCTCCTCCTTCTCCTCCTCTTCCTCCTCCTCCTCCTTCACTTCCTCTTCCTCCTCCTCCTTGGGGTGGTGAAACAGGTTTTTTGGCCGTGCAGACGTGCATGACGGCGTGTGCGTGCTTCAGGAACCCATCGACTGCGTGTATCAAGTTTTCCCCGAACCAACGGTGAAGGTTTAGAGTGAATGGCTCTTAAACTGTGCAAATGCATTGCCTGCCAAGGACACACACAGGCAGTCAGAGAATTCTCGCTTTGTTTATATGGATGAGAATAGTTAATGGTTAGATACGATACAGATTATCTGTTTCGAACTCTTTAGTTGAGCCCTTGCTTTTATTTATATTGCAAAAAATAAAAATTAAAAGAGGTGTTTTAGTATTTGGTCAATTTCCACCGTTCGTTTACAATAATACAGAAATATGGGATTATGGCAAGTTATGGCAGCAATTGTCGCTATTGATATCGGAAATCATTTTTGGTGGATAACAGCCCTTCTTGTAACATGCTCTGATATACAAGCAGAGTAAGGCATCAACCCAACTCGTTGGTAGTTTCAAATAATTCATAATTATATATCTAAAGTCAAATTAACGGCGTCGTATGACGTCAGTGGCGCTGTACGACAATTTTAAAGCATAATATTATACACTATAATACTCGTTACAGTAAAATCTAATTTTATGACAGGTCATAGACTTATAAAACACACGACATATTATAGGCGATTTACAGCAAATCTAAAAAGACACCGATTGTCCACAATCATTCGCTTATTATAACCATAAAACCAATCAATCATCATCACTAATTAATCACAGCGTTAACACTCATAGTAGTAATACTACTACTTGTTTATTAATTGATGCTACAAAGCATTCAGTAAGATAACTTGATGTAATAATATATGTTAACGGCTGATAACAAGTTTAACGGGAGTCGACAATAATAACTGTACAATACTGACAATAATTTAACTGTATGACGGCCTAAAAAGCGTCCAGTTTTTCTCCTGTTCAATTTACCATTGTCCCCATGGCGTGGAAGGTTAAGTTAGCCTCATGTGGCTAGCGGGCAATGGACCTGCATTAGAGCAATGCTGTGAACTATTGTTAGCGTTGTTATTGTTGCTGTAAGTGATGTTAGTGGTCTGTTGTTGCTAAGGGTGATAACAAACAACGACAATGATGATGATCGTCATTAAATCCAACTGTTTAATGACATAGCCTGTTTTCAGAGGTAGCTATGACGTACATAGGAAAACATTGGACAATATTGTCACAATTGCAGAGATTGAAGTCAGAGACTCGCATTGTCCACTAATGATAATTAGCTTCCATTGTTCAGCGACATTTTCCACATGCAATTTTATAACACACCTTCGTTTGACGACATTTCACCTTATAACACACCTTCGTCTGCTAGTCGAATTGCATTCTTTAAGGAAATTGCAGGTTAACGACCCTGTGTGATAATAAAGTTCATTAGCGTCTCCCTCCTTCTTTATCCAGGCTTGGGACTGGCGCTGCATTCTTTAAATGTACAATATTAAAATATATACCTTTGGCTAACAGCTTTTAAAAGGTGTCGAAGCAAATCGTAGCTTTTACTAATTATATTTTCAGTGTTCAAAGTTTTATTATTATTTTTTATTATTATTTTTCATGCTCGTAAGGTAACACGTCTCTCTCTCGTCATCGTCGTCGTCCTCATCCTCATTATCATTATCATCATGTCCGAAGGTCGAAGGCCCGTAGGTAACAATTTTGCACATATGACCAATCGTTCTCCACGCGCCTTGGCCGAGCCTGTGTGTTGTCATGATGTGTCATCGTCGTCATCATCGTCATCGTTATCGTCATCGTCATTGTCCCCGTCATATCATCATCATAGTCATATCGTCATCGTCGTGTTCGTTCTTCGGGGACAAAGTCCGCTTATTTCTCAGCTACCCTTAATACTGAAGGGCATTTCATTATCCGCCACCTATGCCATGGACGTGCTGGGTTGTAGTACTGTAACAGCTCAGCAGTGTTTTTGGCAATGCCTCCGCATTTGTTAACACTTAACACTCATGATAAATTAAGCACCAAATGATTGCTGGCGTAGGGATGACAATAATCATCGTTTTTACGACACATGCACAAGACAAGGACTCAATGAATATTGGTTCAGTTAATCGATTTGTAGGCTACCAAACGGACATCGGCGACTGTTCATGATAATTACACACCTCTCTTAAGTGTGATATTCGCCCTATTAGTAAAAACCGAAGATCAATTGACGGGTGTCACACGACCTTTTAGTGAAAGCAGAAGGGACGCTCAGCGTCTAAAATAAAGAAGTGATCAAATAATCGGTTAGATATGTAGTCCAGGTGTCAAGCCTGCTTTAAAGGTGACTAACCTGCTTTAAGGGTGACAATCACCATATAACACCATATAAATGAAAGCAGCATTATACATTCTAAAGGGTAAAGTTGAATATAATATCGATCGATCTATCGATCTGTCTGTCTGTCTGTCTGTCTGTCTGTCTGTCTGTCTCTATCTATCTATCTATCTATCTATCTATCTATCTATCTATCTATCTATCTATCTATCTATCTATCTATCTATCTATCTATCTATCTATCTATCTATCTATCTATCTATCTATCTATCTATCTATCTATCTATCTATCTATCTATCTATCTATCAAACAATCAATCAACCAAAGTTTGTATGACATTCCAATAAGCAGAACAGAGCAATAATGACAATTATTAAAAATGTGTTTTTGCTGTAGTATCACCCAGGCGACCATATTAGGGATCAGAAGATTCCGCTGACTAGAGCCACCTGGGGACGTTCGAAGTAACAACTAACAATAGCCAACATTATAGTATTAGAACTATTACAAGTTTGTACAAAAAGATTAACTAAACTTTGACTAGACTTAATGAATGACATGGCAGCTATACTAATCACAGTTGTGGATTCCTAGGATGATTGTCAGCCCATTGTAACAACGCCAGCCACAGGACTAAACAGGAGGTCTCTTTCCAAAATTATGCCTAACTTTAGTCACATGTAACTGTTTACCTTTAGCTAGTGTATTAAATTTACTTAACTGGAACTTTGCTCACGTTTTGAATGTTGAAATTTGTCGGTAGACTTATTTTGTACACTATCCACATTCGTATTCGGCCGAATAGTTGGTCCATTTTTTCGTTTTCGGCCGAATAGTGAAAATCAACCATTCGGTACAGCCATAGTTATTACGCAGTGTCTTAAACAGCAATATATCACATTACGCCATCTATCGAATAGAACTGATACTAGCAGAATTCTCCAGCTACTCTCTTCTTTCTTATCCTTAATATGCCAGAATAATGTCTTATTGTGTCTGTTTGAGCGTTTATTCATGTCTGCATTTACATATATGTTGGTATATATATATACATATATATATGTATATGTATATATATATATGTATATATATATGTATATATATATGTATATATATATGTATATATATACATATATATATATACATATACATATATATATACATATATATATGTATATATGTATATATATATATATGTAAATATATATATATATATATAGGGTATGTATGCATATTGCACGAAGTGTATGTGTATCTACATGAATTGCTCTTTTTCTTCCTAAGACTAAGACTGTCCTGGCCCAACAACTGGTGTTTGCTAATGTGGGTCCATCTACCTGGAAAGACCTTCCTCCATCATTTTTAGGGCTAACTATTGACTGGCTTCTTTCCATTGGCTTCTCGCTCTCAAAAGGCGTTCCCTTACCCCGGGGTTTCCGTGCTCTGGATAGTTTTCCTATGAGAGGCGCTATATAAACCAAAAGATACGATGTCATCGATACGTGCATGCATATTAGACACCTTAGAAACTGTTCCTACTGAGGCTATATATAATTGCCGGCATGAACGCACACACAATGGGTGCCAATGCACCACCCTACATGTGTGTATAAATGTAAATAACGATGCAACAGCCGAATATAAATTTCTACCTGTATAATATCAAAGTTACACCTGCATTGGTTCCGATGCGAATTAGATGCTTTGTTCCTTTCCCCTCTCCCTGCCTGCCTGCCTGCCTCCCTTCCTTCCTCCCTCAATCCCTCCTGTACTCCTGCAACGCATCCCTGTCCTTCCTCCAGCCTCCGAAGGCATCACCGCCACCAGGATAAACGCATCCATCGTATCAATTAAGGAGATGAAATGGCATGGACGCCGTTACGGATAAATCGCACCGGGCGGAGTATGATTCTGCTTCGCGCTTGTTACACCAGAAGCGTCGAACCTTGCTTGGATCAGACTGGCGCAATGGTCAATGTACGAAGACAGAGACAACGAATTTGGTTTTTCAACTTATTACGTGAGGCACGGTGGCCGATCGGTTAGAGCGATCGACCCGTAACAATCAGTTCTTGTGCGCCGAGTGAGCGGCTTCGACCCTCGTCTGAGGCGTGACTGTGTAGGGACCTTGGGCAAGTCCTTTGCGCACAATTGCTTTGCTGTACAACTGCAATTGCGCCGTCTAGGCGTGGGCACTTCTGAGCAAAAATGTTGGAAAAGCCAATATCAAATTAAAAAAAATTTCACTCAATTATAGCATTTTGAAAGGTTTTATCGGCTTTATAAGTGAATGCATTTATTAAGGTAATCGCTAAATGGGCAAAGAAGTATAGGGCGACGATAATCTTTTTTATGACACTTCAGCAACCCAGTGAAACACTTATAATTGGTTAGGTTTATCGAATTCTGTAAAAAGAACGACGAAAACTGTTGCAATGGTTACACACCTCTTCTTAAGATAAGCTTCGACTATTAGTAAAGGCAGAGGGGCGATTACACACTGAACAAAAAAAGAACCAATACGGTCAGAAAAGAGTCTTCATGAACAAAAAAGAAGCTATATGGCCACATGAATAAATTTTACCTATATATGTTTGTACATTGTATGTATATATATATATATATATATATATATATATATATATATATATATATATATATATATATATATATATATATATATACATTTATACAATATGTATGTTTACATATGTAGGAATAAAATGTAATAATCATTTATATGTTATGAAATATCTACAACAACCATATGTCGAATATTGCTGTCTCAGCAACCAGTCATGCAGAAATGGAATCAATAACAACACAAAATGAAGAAAGAAAACCGAAAGACTAAAGAAAGAAAGACAACATAAAGATAAAGGATTTAAACTATATACGAAATTGAACTCAAATGTAACATATTCTGAAGACGCCAACAGCCTGTGTTGCTATAAGATTTCGTGAAGCTGTTGAATAATAATAGTAGGTTAAGTATTACACGCACACACTGCTAAATGTATCGGATGGATCTATGGATCTAGAGTTTAGCGACCGCTTTTGACAACAGAAGCCGTTGCAGTCAATAGAAATTTGCTAAAACAAATAAACACCTCTTTTAAGGAAATTAATTGCCCTATTAGTAATTAATTAGTATAGAAAAAAACCTTACTGCCTTTGAAACCTCCTCGCTGACTGCACTCTGCCAGTGCCAGTCCAAAGCATGCTAAGTAGGAGGTGAAAATCATACACCTTTGCCTCCTGCAGTGTCAACGACCAGCATGACCACAGCACGAACTAGTAAGAATAAAAACATGTGGAACGTGAGCCGTCGAAACAAACCATACAGATCATATCACGCGGCAACACACATTTTAATGCATTACACACTATCATCCTAAAAGCTGTCATACCAACTTGTTTGAGCGGGATTTGAGCCAACGTGTAAGGCTTCCCTGCTTCAGATCTTCCATCCTTCACTTGAACTTACATTACTTGAGCTCAAAACCAAGGCTGACTACGGTGTTTCGCGACAGACTACGCTACCTAACACGATCTTACGGGACCCGCTGCAATCGTCCAGCTCATGCACGGCCGTCAATCGCTCTTGTACACGTCGTCCTGTCAGCACTGACTTCGAGGACCGAACTCAAACACCCGCAATTATGTCTACGCGACGGACGAAAGGACCAAAGCACGCGCAGGAATATCAACGCCATCGACAATGAGAAGGAGTGGAGTCAAATGAAGTCACGGAAAAAGTAGTTCCGGCGATATGTTTTCGACTGATTCACGTGACCGAAAGGGATTTCTTTTAATCAAAATAGCAATGATACGGTGCTAACGTTGACTGCAAACACGTTGTTTGCAAGATTCTTATTCTGATTAAGGACGAGAGTGACTCCATGGAGTAGTGGTCGGCGTCAGGCGAGAGGTAGGAAGGGGTGTCATATTTCCGCCATGGCTGGAATCATGTTTTCAGAATTAAAATTCACCTGCGCCCTAAACAGAGCAGCTATATATCTAACTAGCTGGGGCATCCGGCGTTCGCCCGGGTAAAGACAGATTTTTAGTCCTGGAGAGGAGGTAGACGGCGGCGGCGGCGGGGCTGACCGACCCCTCTACTGTGTGTCCGAGGTGTTCCCCAAGCGAACGGCGAAGGTTTCGAATGAATAGCTGTAAAAGTGTGTAAAAGCATAAACGAAGAGACAGCCACACACAGAATCTAGATATACATGTAAATAAACAGTGTTTATATACATTGTGTATACTCTGAATACACCTCTACCCTCTAATAGTATGATAGCACTTCGTGAAATAACTTACTCACCTGGCTGGTATAATATTTCTAATGAATTTTAATGTAACTCCTCGAAAATTTTTCAGCGCCCACAAAGCCACGTCGTGGAGACCAGCTTATTCAGCCGCGCTAAACCAAATCAAGGCCGCAATAGCCTTGTTTCTTTTCGGTGCCAGATCGAAATGCGGGGAGTCAAGCCGAGGAATTCAGAAATAACAATGATGCGTACAAATTACACGTGATCGCATGTGCAAACGACCTGTGTTTTATGGGTGTGCGACGTAGGTTTTTGACCCTGGTGACCAGAAAGATGGTGGCTGCAGAGTTCAGAAATCTCTCTACTGCGTGTGACCCAGGTATTTCCCGAGCCAACGGCGACGGTTTCGAGTCAATAGTTGTAAAACTTTGGAAATGCGTCGCCGGACGAAGGGACACACATAAAGTACCTTTATTTATAAAAGATGTTATCATGTATGTATGTATGTATGTGTGTGTGTATGTATGTATGTATGTATGTATGTATGTATGTATGTATGTATGTATGTATGCATGTATCTGGGTTTCGTAGATCTACTCAGAAGCCTTAGCTTAACCCTTTCCAACGGTCGCGCACAGTTAGAGGGAATGTTAGGCGGACCGATAGAACATTGACCTCCTGAGGCTAAGAAAATGAAGTTGATGACGATTCGAACTAGGTAGGGCTGCCTCTAAGGGATGCCTTAAGGACTGCTGTGTCCACTGCGTAATCGCAGCAGCGTGCAGCTCAATGGCCAGGTTACGTTAAACTTAGTGTTCAAAGGTGTTGTATCGACTGCGTAATGGATGGATGGATCCAGAGTTTAACGACAGCTTATGACAACAGAGGCCGTTGACGTCGACGGCTTGTGCAATGGTGGTGGTTGTTGCAGTTTAACGACACTGTGTGATAACAAAGACCACTACCGTTGCCCTCCTCCTTTATCTAGGCTTGGGACTGGCACTGGCAGAGTACGACCAGTGGTGGAATTGACTGCGTAGCACAATTCATAACGCGACAATTGATGCTATTATTATTTATTATTTAACAGTTTAACGACATCTTATAGCAACACAGGCTGTTGGCGTCTTCATAATTTGTTACATTTCAGTTCAATTTCGTATATAGTTTAAATCCTTTATCTTTATGTTGTCTTTCTTTCTTTAGTCTCTCTGTTTTCTTTCTTCATTTTGTGTTGTTCCATTTCTGCATGACTAGTTGCTGAGAGAGCAATATTCGACATATGGTTATTGTTGATATTTCATAACATATAAATGATTATTACATGTTATTCCTACATATATAAACATACATATTGTATAAATGTATATATATACATACAATGTACACATATATATATATATATTTAAAATTTATTCATGTGGCCATATAGTTTTTTTTCATGAAGGCTCTTTTTTGACGGTATCGGTTCTTTCCTTATTTCAGTTTTTTTCTCATGAAGGTTTTTCCCATCTTATTTACGGAGCATCAAAACAATTTCAAAACCTCAATGTCAAACTACCTATATAATGTTAGCAAGGAATATTCAATATTAGCAGTACATCATTTACAGTATAGGATTATAGACAATATTCAATAATCCAAATCAACATAGACACCCTTAGTTAATATTAAATTGATCATATAAATATTCTACATTTGTCTAAGCGCTAGATAAGTTAAATTCAAAGTCTAACAACCAAAGGAATAATAATTATTGGTGTTTAAAAGTAATTTATGAAATGGTTTTTCCAATATCCAGTATGCAACTGCAATAACCATATTTAGTTCCCAAAACAAACTTACAAGTTTCGAAAGTGAACTTACATAATGTATTATTGAATATTATTTCACTATTTACTTGTACTGAATAATTTTAAATAATCTTTTCATTATTTATTATCATTAATATGTTATATACCTCAAAATAGAGATCTCGAATAGATAATATATTTGTAACAGTATCATCCACCTCTGCACATAGTTTTATTAGTAAATTTGATAAGTCATTTTTTTTCCAAGCAAGTAATATATGGTCAACTGTTTCAGTCATCTGACATTGAGAGCATAAATCAGTTGGGCTCTTACCTATAGTTTTCAACCATTTTTTTAGTTAGAATATGGCCAAATCGAAGTCTGGTAATTTGAACTTCACGCTTCCTTATAAAATCCATAAATTTTATATCCGTGGATACTAAAGGCTGGAGAGATTTATAGAATTTTCCTTTTGGTTCACAGTTATATTCTCTTTGCCAGTTATTAATAAAAAAATTCTTTATTAAAAACTTAATTTCTTTTAACTCTAAATAATTTGTCGAATTAATCTCAGGTTTTTCTAGTCCCTTCTTTGCAAAATGTCTGCCATTTCATTTCCAGATTAACCGATATGACTAGGGATCCACGCTACAAGAATGTTACTACGTTTTAGTTTATTGACACTATTCATAAATTCAAGAAGCAAATTAGGTCTTTAATTACGTCTATTTTCTTTTATGGATGTAGCAACGCTTAGTGAATCAGTAAATATGATGTATTTAGTCGTATTTTCATTTTCAATAATCCATTTAATTGCCTCAATAATGGCTGTCAATTCAGCTGAATAAATCGAGAAATCTATTCTAAATGTACTATGGAACTGCAAAGATGGCACATAGAAAGCTGCAGAAAAAACAGTCTCAACTTTAGATCCATCTGTATAGATGGCAAAATTATCGCTATGTTTATTAATAAATTCTGATGACAAAGATGATATAATATGAAGCGAGTATGGTTTTTTTGTTAATGTGTCGTTTCAGAGATAGATCTACTTTAATGATTTCATTCGGCGACAGATCTCTTTTCAATGATCGCTGCATGTTCATATATAATGCTAGTTAAACACTTAAAGGAGGTGTCTAACAGGGCCTTGTATGTATGCCTGTACAGTGCTTCCGCTGTCGTAAATACTACTTTACTGTTATTGAAATAATTAAATATAAGGTGAACTAAACACGAAAAGAGATGTCTAAGGGGGCTGTGGGAGTGTGGGCGTCAACCGTAAGGTGGGAGCAAGTAGTATTTGATTTGACCACTCTATGTGAGATAACAAACCCCACCACTGTTTGCAATTCAGCAGTGCCAGTCCAAAAGCTGGATGAAAGTGGAGGGCAACACAAATGATCTGTGTTATCCATAGTGTCGTTAAACTGCAACTAGCCAAACGCAGGCAACTCTATGTAAGGTCATAACAACTATAAATCTAGAGGTTTGTTTCAGTTTAACGAAACGGTGTGGTAACAAAGATCATTGGCGTTGACCTCCTCTTTTATCTATGCCTGGGACTGGCGTTACTGGACTGCAAGCAGAGGGGATGAAAATGACAAAGAAGTTCAACGACATCATATGGCTTTTAGCGCAAAGACTGCGTGGAACAGCTGTACCGATCACGTGATGGAAACATTCAACCCACAGCTCAAGCCCGATTTCTTTAGACTCACATCCTGCGCCATTTCCGTCGTCGTCGACATCATCATCATCATCATTTTTTATTGTTATTGTGATCATTGTTTTTAATTATTATCGTTGTTATCATTATTATCATTATTGTCATTAAAGCCCTTATTATTACTATTATCATTATCATTATTATGATAATCATTACCATCGTAATTATTATTGTAATTAGTATCGCAGTTGTTATTATTACATTGTTATTACTACCATTGTCATCCTCGTTATCATTGGTAACAGCTTAACATAATAGGAACCTTTCTCGCAGGGCCAAATCTTCCACCACACCACCCTATTCCTCTTTGACCAGAGAGGCCCTTGCACGCGGCCGACCAACGACTTGACGGATCGCCCGTTCAACTATTGAATCGAGACTCATCGTTGGATGAGAAGAGGGCGCTGGATACGGGCGCAAACACGCTTCGACGAGTGAGACTGTTTGTGTTCAATTGTCCTTGTAATTACTTTGCCATCAAAATCGCGTCGTTTGTGTGATAGGCTGATGAAATCTATTATCGTCTGGTTTGATTATCGCCTTGATTTCAGCACGATCTTGGCGTTGCTTTTGAAAACAGGAAACCAGGTACGAGTAAAGTTTCAACTGGACATGGTTACTGTATTGTAGTGTGAGGTAAGGCTGACGTCATAGTCTCTCGTTGCCGTAAGATGTCACTGAGAGTTCGACAAGGGATGCTTTGCTAAAACACCTTTAAAACCACTTAAACAAATGATATATTATTGCATAGACCTCAACTGGAGGTTCAGTAAAAACAAATTATATAAATAAAGGAGAAAGGTAGTGTGTGTCAAGATTACTAGAGGTTTTCAGCAGTTAACGACATCTGAAGCGAAAATACTCGGACACATGCTCCTTGATGTAAGACTGCATGCTGTCAGACGATTGCGCATAAACATCAAAATCTTACGCTCAATGCGTTGGGGCGCATAAGCTCATGCATGTAGCGAGGTGTTACCATTCTATATGGGTCCATTGCTACATTATTCTTCCTCCTCAAGACCTTTTCCTTTGCTCGGGGTTCTTGCACTGGGATTAATAAATATAATGCAATATAGCCTGTATTTTCAAAAGCCATGAACCTTTGAAAGTTTTGTATGTATTTAAGTTCCTTTTCCATAAATACGGGCTAAACGTATGACTAACTTTATCAGATTCTCACCACTTAAAGCGTTTCTTTCTCCCACCGGTGCTATAGGAGCATCTGAATAGTTACCGGTATTCTGCGAGAGGCATGTGTGAAGCTATCTTCTTCTCCTTCTTGTTCTCTGCTTTTTCAAGCATGTTGAAACGATCGACGTTACAATTCCTCTCTCCTCTGCGCTTTCTCTTTAAGTCTTTGGTATACCCATCTGGCATCATCCAGTCCAGCATCATTCATCTTGGTCCTCCTCTTCCGCGTTTTCCTTCCATCTTCCCTTTTATGATCGTTTTCATTATTAAGTTTCCTCCTAGCACATGCCCTATCCATCTTCTCTGTCTTTGTTGTAGTAGGGTTCCTTCTTCTCCTATTATTCCCAGCACCTCTTCATTTGTTACATGCTCTGTCCAACTGGTTCTCTCCATTCTCCTACATATCCACAGCTCAAAGGCTTCCAATCTTTTTATATCTTCCTTTCTCACTGTCCATTTCTCTGAGCCGTACAATACTACACTACACATTAGTGTCTTTATTAGTCTTTTCTTCAGTTATTTGTTTATTTTCCCTCTCAATAGTTCTTTCCTCTTTGAGAATGCTTCTTTGCCCGTTGCTATTCTTCTTTTTATTTCTCTATTACATCTGGCATCTTCTCCGAATCATGCTTACCAGGTAACAGAATTCTTTTACCTGTTCAATTTCCCTTCCTCAAACACATATTCTGATTGCTGTTGTTTGTCGTTTGCTTTCTAGTTATTACCTATGTCCCTTTGAGGTTTATTTTCATTCCATGGTCGTTTGATGCCGTGTTTAGTCAATCCGTCATGATCTGTAGGCCTTTTTGACTTCTTGCTAGCACTGCTTGGTCATCTGCAAACCTTAGTGTTTCTATCCATTCTTCTCCTACTTTTATTCTCTCTTCCAGGTCCTCTGTAGCTTCTTTAACCATTTCTTCTATAAGTGGGGACAGAGGACATCCTTGTCTGACTCCTCTTCTCACCTTTCCTTGTTCTGAAAATTCTCCATCTATTCTTACTCGTACTTTTTGTCCAACAATTTTATACAGATTCCCTATCAGTCTTCTGTCTCTCCAATTTATCCCTATCCTCCTTAGGTCCAGTAACAGTTTTCTTCAGTCAACTTTATCGAATGCTTTTTCATAGTCAACAAACAACAACCCATCGGTTCCATCTGCTGGGATATTCTTTATTAACATTCCTCATTAATTTAACAGAAGAAGATGTTCGAATTTTTAGAATACTTGTCAACAGTCTCAGTACGAGCAATTATTTTGTGACGCCACCGACCATTTTCTAACGTTGATACAAAGGTCTGCTTCGACACCTTTAAATAGTCTAAACCAAACTCTACACATTCGTCAAATCGTGGATACACATTAATATTTTCGTCATTACACGCGCATGTTAAGTCGCTTTCTCATCATTTTGGCGCAACCAGTTATGATTCTTGATAGGCGACTAGTTACAGAAGAGGAGTATCGGCTATTTGACCACTCTCACATTTTGTCAAGTGATATCAGAAGCGTCACGCAACGAATTAATCAAGGGACACGCCCGCTGTTAAGACGGCGCATGACAAATTGCTTTCCTAGTGTTTAGAATGCATTAAAATCGTTACATCTCAAATGAGACATTGACTAGATCGACCTAAATATACTAGTGCATGATATACGAACGTTACCCAAAAATATATGCCCGCCCCAGATTAGTAGAGAATAGAGCGCAGCTGGGATGACCGATTTTTTCCTGTCACTCTGGGTCAATGTTCCCTCAAAATTTAGTGGAGATGGTGTGTGCACAAGTAATTTTTGAGTGCAATATTTTATAAATGGTTCACACTTTTTGCGCACAGGTCTCAGCTGAATGCGATGATTGTTCAGTATAAGATCATATAATTTATAAAGTATTATGATGATTATTTCTGGTAACGTAAGAAATGTCCCTCGTCAAAAAGCTAAAAATGAGGGGACATATCAGCCAAAGAATCAAAGTTAATAGAGTTTGTTAGGCCGCAGCTAGATTCGATTTACCTCGGTTCATAAAAAAATTATAAGGGTAATTGTCTGGGGGTTATTGTCCTGTCACCAGAATTACATTCAACTACGTGCGAACCTTCTCTAAGAGTCGAAAGAGGACGGTTGAAATAATTGACAGAGTTAGATACCTTTTAAAAGCTAGCTTTTGTCTGTATAAATACCGTACGAGTTGAAGGATAGCTTATTGTCGAATGTATATAATATACTAGCTGTTAACCTTTATACATATACGAAAATTAGCTCTGGGCCAAAACTTAGGCCGCAGAATCTCGACATAATAATGAAACACCCTAAAATACACGTGGACGAAAGAGTGAATACTTCAATAGGCCAAAACACACATTTACCCATAAAGTTACAATTTTTAGTGGTAATTGATGGAATAACTCAAAAACGCTTGCTCGAGTCATGTGTTAACGACAACAACACCCACGTGACTCGGGCAGCAACGCTTGAAAAATGACGGGTGGGAAAATATTTTAGCTAACGATTCAACTGCAACTGACACTTTTCTAGCTGCTAACCCGTGAAAAATTACAGGTCATACTTAATTTTAGCGCTGCTAGAGTATTGGTTAAGACAATAGGACGAATTTCACGAAACGGCCAAGGCGAATAGTGCGCCACCTAAAGTGCAAATTCGTGGCGGTCAATACTAAAACACGCAAAAAATACGCATTACCCGTTAAGATTCCATTTAATTTCAATAACTGCAAATATACTTACAATAGACGAGGTATTTAGTGTCAATAACTGCAAATATACTAACGTAGACGCAAATATAAGTTTTTAAACTCGAATCGCACATTGTTTACAGAAGATTTACGGAAAACCGGACAGGCTATATTTAGATCAAACGTATTAGGTAATTATTAGTTTAGGATTGCACAAGTTTGTTTAGCACTGCAGGCTTTCGCTACAATGATATCTAAAACTAATACTGTTAATTAATCTAAGATCCTCCACTGCTCGCACTCTACAGTCTCCAGTTGGTAGGAAGAGGAGGGTCACGCCAATGATCCTTTTAAATCACACAGTGTCGTTAAACTGATACACATATACTTAAGTGTTAAGATGTCTTTATCAGGTGCATAATAGGCTAACCAGCCGCTGTATGCGCTCTGGTAGTGCCAGTACCAAATCTGGATAAAAAAGGAGGTCGTCGTCGATGGTTCTAGTCATCATACATCATACATTGTCGTTGAATTTAAGGTACTTCGTGGTAAGCACTAATAAGAAATGGTACACTGATTTTAAAAGACTCCTTTAAATAATTCTAAATCGTTGGTATGTGGCGTTCTGCAGCCCGAGCGCCTGCCTATCGCTAACGGACGGTATCGATTCCAGCTCGCTGACATGTATGGAGTCGCCCGAGTCACTTTCTTATCAAATCTCAATGCCAAATGGTTGCTCTCTATATCTACCAGGATGATCGCTCTCACCAGTAAAGATTAAGGATGGGCCTCTTCTTCAAGAAAGGTATTACTGTTCGAATTAGTCACGAGGTCTGACTCTTTATTCCGCGGTCGCCGGATGGGCAACGTTCTGAGGATGACCGTACTCAAAACAGGGTTCGTAATCATACCTCGCCTTGCCTACCTTCCAAGCTATCCTCCTCTCTACCTGATGTCGTGTCATTCAGCATCTTGTGACTCTGAAACTATCGCCAATAAGGGACACCAAACGTTCTCTTAAGTTACGAGGTACAGATATACTTGAAACAAGTTCCTAAGTCATATCGGCTTAGACAATTACCGGTAGCTAAATTCAATGTCTTGTACTCCTAGACATAACTGTTCTCAACTCTTTAAACTCTGTCGTCCTAGACACTACTAGTCTCACAGCTCTTCGTCATATCATGCTAGACACTTAGCTATTACGCCTTCTGTTCAACACGTATCTTTCGGTTTATTTCCTTGTATGGCATAATGGCCGCACACGTATATTTTATCATGGACCACAATGGACGTAGTAAGTACCCGTCCTCTGCGTTGGCAATTGTCCGCCAACACAGTAATATATTCCGAAACTTCGGGAAACCGGGAGTAGTAACTATGACCAGCGTAGGTAACAAACAAGAGTATTTATCGAAAGACCATAAAATCATCAAGAAGAGTTATTTGACTTGTAACTGGCACCAGCGTTTTCTCTTGTTTGTAACGTGCTCTTCTAACGTGTTCACCCTCCATGTGTAATTCCAGCGGGTCCTTCGGGAATTTCCCGATATTCTATCGAACGGCCACCCGAACTCTGTCGCTGTCTGTGCCACTCTCGGCCACCGGGGCCTATCTGATTATATGCGATCGCTAATCCTGGGACTTACCCAGTCTACATCTATCACAGCCACCCGAATGTTAACGATCTCGGCTACCCGAACTCTCACGTGTCCGACAGCCCAAGTGCTGCCGGAAACCAAACTAGGTAGCCATGTATATATATTACCGAAACTGTACATGGAAAATAATATGCGGAAACACTCGCAATTATTGAGGTCTTCGGCACCAATCACGACCGTTTCCTGTAATCGTCGAACGCACCAATGGGGTCACCTTCCCCGTATTTTATCGAACGTATCCACTGGGGAACTTTCCCAGTATGTGCCAACGCTCCACCGGCAGCTCGCTCAGTCTGTTCGGTTGTTACTCCGGGAATCTTCCCGGCTTGTTTCTCTTGCGGGCTACCCGAACTTTCTCGGTCTCGGTCACCCGAATTTCCACGTCTCCGACAACCTGCTGGAGATCCGCAGGAGTAGCTATGACCGAACTGGGTAGCCAACAAGTATATTTCTCGGCCTGCTTTCATCTGTTATATACCTTTGTATCCGATCATCCAGGCTCTCACATGTCTGTAACTCTCATTGACGGCGTTTATTCCTTCCATCGTAGGATTATCTAGGTACTCGTCACCTAGTGCTCTGACCAACGATAATGCACCAACTCTCGTAAACTTTGTTTCTCAGACTCGATTCTCTCACAGGCACCTGAGGTAAGTGTCACCACGTTACCTCCATGTTTCACACAGACCTATATCATTATAATGACTTCTTTCTCTGAAGCAATTGTGTGCTCTCTTTTACACTGGAACGAACCACTGACAGATCTTTCGAGGAAGTCCTCGAAAAGAGATTATGTAGAAAGAAGATTCTGCAAGAAGAGATTCTGCTGCGAGTCCCGCAAGTAGAAGCCTCGCCGGGAAACCGCGAGTCAAGATATTGCAATTAGACACAAAAGTAAATAGATTTCTGGAAAATCAGAGGAGTAACTGTGACCGACATAGGTAGCCAACAAGAATATGTATCGAAAGACCGTAAGAATACATACTGCGGGTACACCACAAGTACAGATATTACGTTTAGTAACTCAAGTAAAGATACGCGGGGAAACCGCGACCAAAGACATTACGATCAGACACGTAAATCAACAGATTGCTGGTAAATGAGAGGAGTCAGTATGACCACGTTAGGTAGCCAAGTATAGATATTTACGGGTGACCGTAAATAGAAAAGAATATGCGGAGACGCCCGCAATTGATGAGGTTTTCGGCACCAATGGGAACTTTCCCTGTATCGAACGCACCAATGGGGGTCACCCTCCCCGTATTTATTGAACGTATTTATGTTTTCCAGTAAGTGTCACCGGTAGCTCTCTCGGTCGGTTTCCAACGGCTTCACGGGGTCGCCCTCCCCGTCTTTTAACCAACGTATTCACTGGGGAACTCTTCCCGTACATTGTCTCAACGGCCGCCCAGATCATTCTTTCTCGATTATAATCGCACCTCGTGGAATTACCTGTTGTATTGTATCCATGGCCACCGAGGCCTCTCTCGATATAAACGTTCGGTTCCTCGGAGCTTTACCTGATCTCTTTCTCACGGCCACCGACGGTCACCATCTCCCCGTATTCCCTTACACAACTGTCATTCATTCATTTATTTCTCTCGATCGGGTCTCTGGAACGCACTCTGGAACGGCACCCAGACCTGTGAGCATTTCTCGCGATCCGTCTTTTCTCTGTCAGTCATCCTGTTGACTCCTACGATCAGTGCACGGTCCGTCTTGCGATCGACGGCAGAGGGGCCCACACCACCAGATCAGCGAAAAGCAGCACCGGCCTGACCACGAGAGCGGCTGTCACTAGAGGTCGCATTTATATGGCAACACGATCTCTGGAGCGGTACGAGAACCACTCTACGTATGAAGCAGTACGAACCACTGCTCCGCATATATAGCGATGCACCGCATGTCAGGCTATAGTCAAGCCAATTCATGTGTCTGCAAGCTATGCACTCAATTAAAAACCGCCGATCGGTCTTCCTTCCTATACACAACACTGTAAAACAATATACGTAAAATAACGCTCTGGCGAGCCGATTATTTAAATAAATCATTCATTCAAGAGTTGTGGCCTGTCCGCCACAAGTATATAAGCTTCGTCTAGGCTGGTGATTTTGTTAATCCTTTGTAATCGTCAAATTGTTGCACCAAAAACGACCGACTATAATTGAAAATGTAGCATGACCAAAGAATGTAATGCGATTGGATAAAACTGCTTGCCTAGGGTAGTGCCAGTGAAAATTATGAACGAAATGGGAGGTCGACGCTAATGTCCACTGCATGTCACATGCAGACACGGCGCCATTTAATTTAACGGAAACTCATTATGTAATGACCGATTTCCTATAGCTAAAACTTTTGCGACGTCATCAGCAATAAGGATGTCGTCAAACACACGATATGTCGTTCAAGAACAAATGACTTTCGCATAGTTGTCGCTGTTAAGCATTAATAAATATGCCATTGAAGGAAAATAATAGGCGAGTATGTTGCCGCTGAACACTGATATTACTAATTAAAATAAAATGATATGATATGCTTCGACACCTTTAAATAGCCAGCCAGCTGACGTATATATACATGTGATTCGATGTGTTAAATAGCTCTTGGTGTTATAACGTCACAAAAAGACTTTGCAAAAAATTTGCAAGTATAATAATTATTAAACAAAAACAACAAGTCTCTGCAATAAAAGCAACACGTCACTAAAACTGACAATATCACCATCTGTAAGCTAACGAAGACACTAACAATGAAGCTCGTTAATAAGAACCACATAATTATGCAGCTAAGTAAACTAAGATGACTACAGACTGGCGCTAAATTATGTCTGATTCCAGTACGGTTACCTCAATGGTCCTCTTTCATGTTTCAGATTCAACCTTCTGCGTCTACCTTAAGAGGACAGACCAGCAACAAAGAGCTTTCGTCGCGACATCAATAAACCCAAAGATATACCACCATTTACACCATTACCACCACCACCACCTCTCCCGCCACCACCAGCACCACCTACATCCCATAAACCACCAACAACATCAATACCATCTCTACCACCATCTTTTACCACCTCTGCCACCACAACCACCTTTACCCACCTATACCGCTACCACCACCTGTGCACCACCAGCACCACCTGCATCACCTGCATCACCTCTACCCTCAATACCACCTCTACCACTACCGTCACCTTTTACCACCTCTATTACCACCACCACCCTTTATCACTTCTACCACAACCACCAGTTCTGTCGTATCACCAGTTCTGCCACCAAAACTCAAAAACCACGACGCCACTGGTTCTCACCAGCCTGCGTTAGCAATGGCAAGAAGATACGGAGGCAGTTGCCATGGTTACATGTGCCTGGCGATCCTAGCAACGATTGGGCGACGCGCGAAGCCGGAAGTGGCAAGCATCGACGAACCAGGTATTTGAGATGACTTTACCAGTTCCGGTCTGTCACTTTCGGTTAGGGGTAGAGAGCAGAACAGGTAGTTGCAGCAGGTAGGCTTTTATTTCTATGCTCAAATTACGATGGCTCAGCGCAGGGATATAAATTATGCACAGGAAAATAAATTATGCAGCCAGTTTTTACGGCTTGTTCAGTTTTTCCAATTGTCGTTATTCATTCGATTGGCTTCAATTGTTTTTATTTTTGTTACTATTTTTTGCCCAAGTGGTTTTTTGTTCAGCCTGGGACTTGAAGACTGTATTTTTATGTGAGATGGTTGTTTGGAGGGTTTCAAATGAAATCAATCAAATCAACTTTATTGCTTTCCCAGCAAAAGCACATAATTATGCATTCGTATGTTTAAGGAATAGGTATTCTTATTATTGCAATTATAATTGCTGTTATTATTATTATTATTATTATTATTATTATTATTATTGTCATTATTATTATTATTATTAATACTAATATTAATAATATACCTTCAACACCGTAAGGATCAGAATGGTAAAAAAGACATTGCCGATACAACGTCCACCACCACTAATTCCTGGGAGGCACCATCAGAACAACACGACTATCCCAAGCCCTTCCTCTAGGCCAAGTGAGGTACTCGAAGGTGACAACTGTGGCTAGTGATGGGAAGAGGTTTGGGGGATGGAACAGATGCTAACGCTGGTCTGATCCGGGAGCGAAGCAAGTGGAGAGCTTAGCATACAAGCAACGAGGATTGTTTGACGAGAGTAAGGGAAGACAGGGAGGGAGAGAGTAAGAGTTACAGAGTCAGAGACAGAATCAGAGAGACAAAGACAGAGAGATTGAGATTGAGAGAACGAGAGGAGGAGACAGATAGAGTGATAGACAGAGACAGAGAGACAGACATACGAGCAAAGACAGAAACACATATACAGAGACAGACAAAGACAGACAAATAGACGGAGACAGACAAATAAAGAGAGAGGGTGAGATTAGGTGAGGCGGGGATTCGTGGAAAATTCTTTTCAATTAATGTAAGTGAAAGTCGAGATTGAAAGTAAAGAATTGGATTGACAAAGTGCGTGCAAGAGAGACAGAGGGAGAGAGAGAGAGACAGAGAGTGAGACAGAGAGAGAGAGAGACAAAGAGAGAGAGAGAGGCAGGAGCACAGACAGACAGAGAAAGAGAGAGAGAAAAAGATAGAGAGAGAGACAGAGAGATTGAGCAAGACGTAGAAGGAGACATGCAGACAATCATTAAAGATCACAGAGGCAGTGAGAGACAGACAGCCAAACTGAGAAACAGAGACACAGACGATTGAAGAGACAGACAAACAGACAGACAAAGACAAAAAGACGGTGACAGAAAACACAGTGGCTGTGAGGCAGAATGAATAAATACATGGACGGACAGACAGACACACAGACAGATAGACAGAGAGAGAGACAGAGACAGAGAGAGAGACAGATGGAGAGACAGATGGAGAGACACACACATAATGCACAGCTAGACAGACAGATAGACGCACACTCAAGCAGACAGGTGGATGTCTCGATCGCTTTCTCCGTCTCTGTCTCTGTGTTTTATCTCCTTTGAGAGGTCAGAGAGGCGCTATATAAATAGTCGAATCCATGAATAGCCTAAGAAGAGCGTGTGCGCATGTCTGTGGCCCGAAGAGGTCGCTCGTGTCGACGTCTGCTCCATAGAGATCACAAAAGCATAGATTGACGATCGTCCTTTATTGTCATTCACTGACGTACGTCACTCCCACTCACCTCTCTTGTCATTCATCGCACACCACAATACAATACAATATACAATATACAATACACTACAATATACAATACAATATACAATCTACAATACAATATACAATACAATATACAATACAATAC